>ML779392.1:619641-635356 GCA_009831015.1 Picea engelmannii
CGCGCCCAGTGAGAAGTTAGGGCGCGGGTTACTTGTTTTTAAGTGGTTTTTGAGGAATTACTCAGCATGGCTTTGGCTAGGAAGAGGCATGAGTTGGCCTGATGCCAGGTAAACCTGTATGGTGCATTTTAGGGTTATAACAACAACAGACGGCACTGAAAATAGAGTAATAGAACTCCCGGAAACTGCCTCCAAAGCTCAGCTACTTGCACTGCTCAAGACTACTTGACCTTGGCTTCAAGCTTCTTTGTTTCTTCTTTCTTGTGTAAAACCTCTTAATGAATTAGTTTATATATCCATGAGGTAGAGGGATCAAATCCCAACATCCCACTTTTCGAGGCACTCAATTTGGCCCAATATCCACCAAGATATGGCCAAATAACCAAAACTAGTTAATTAAAATCAATAAAAACCATAATATATGGTCAAAACCCATTTTATGCCAAATAATAGGGATAATCCCCCCAAGATGAACGCGCACCCCTATTTATGGTCATATGGTTGAGTTTCTCGGATTCAAAGGCTAATTCATAGCCATAACTCCCCATAATAGCCGTGTGCCCCCTAAATCCAGTCATATGGATGAGGTCACGCCCTTCAAATGCACCCATTACTATTCCCTTGCGCTTTAAACATAATAAAAGGGGCTAAATATTACAAGCTTCTCCCTTGGCGCGTTGGTTGTTGGGGTTGTTCCAAAGCTTAGTGCCTTGCTTCAAGAGGTCATGGGTTTGATTCCCATGAGCTTTAAAATAATTTTAGACCACCATACAAAGCATTGTAATTTAAATAAATTAAAAAGTGTTTCTTATAAGAAACATTGTGGGTGCGTTGGTGTTGGGCCATTTCTCAAGGTGGTGGTCATCGGTTCAAAACCCATTGACTCCAAACATTTTTTTGGAACTTTCCATATGTGTGATGACTGGTGCCACATGGATTTCCATGCCTGGGCCACGTGGCACCACCACATTTGTTCAAAATTTTGCCACGTGTCCAAACTGCATTGGTCCAATTTTTCCATATTTGTCCAGACATCGGTCGCCACTTGTCAACTTGGATGGATCCCTGTCATCGCCCAGTGACCCTGCTGCCTCTGCTGCCACATGTCAATTTTCCACTACCATGTCAACACTACTGATGTCATGCTGATGTCAGCATTTGACTAGACCTGTTGACTTTTTGCCTGTTTGGGAAAGCGGTCAAAGTGCGATAACTCTCGCATATAATGTCCAATTGAGAAAGTGGATATATGGATGGAATTGGGAGAACGGGACAGACACAATGGTGTTGGCCTTGTCAAATTCTAAGCACTTTGATTTGTAGGCATTTTTTAGCCCCATCATGCTCCTAGATCCAAATCTGGATCACACCTCCCCTCTAAAGAACCTTTTGGTCCCAAAAAGGCTTATTACATCAATTGACTAACATCAATCAACTAATGAAAAACAACCTAAACTTAACATTAACTAGAATCAATAAGTGATTTCATAAATCAATTCACTTTTATTACATCAATGACAATGACACTGACTCAATTTACATACAGGGTATAAAATCTGCCCAGTTCTAGTCGGATCACCCATCTCCTGCCAATGAAGTGTCGTGATTGTTCCTCTTCTCCTCCGCAACATCCGCCTGTTGTCCTCTTGCAACGTCCTTCTGTTCCTTTGCAGAATTGGTCTTTTGCTCGAGCCCTTTAGGCTTTGTTGAGCGTCGCAACTCTGGATGCACCTTCCAACAACTATCTTCACAATGTCTGCTCTTTTGACAATGTGAGAAAGTGTTTCTTACTCGAAGAAACTTGATGGAATCGTGCCCTGACTGAGTCAAATCCCCCTTGGATTTCTCTGACTCCTGCCCCGACTGCACTGACTTTGCTAGCAGATTATTTTTGACCTGCAGTGTCGCGTCATCACATCTTGGCGTACTTATTGTCGCCATGATTTTTCTTCCATATACTTTCTGTTCCCAGCAGTTTGCAACACAATGGTTATTGCTGCTACAATATGTGCATGGAATCATTTTCCTGATAAGGTTCATGACTCTAGCATGCTCATCAATAAATGTGGGTGAAGGTGATTTATACCTTTTAACCTGTTTACCTTTCATTCGTGACTCACCGTTTGCATCGCTACTGGCTCGAGCTACCTGTTTGCCTTGCCGAGTTTGAAGCCATTCTAGTGTCAATTCTCGATGTCGCTTCCAACAATGGTCAGCATCGTGTCCAAACTTTTGACAGTGTGTGCATTGAATCACTGGACTCTCATCCTTAGAATATCCTCCTGCATATCCCAATCCTTCCTGGAGTGGATGCTCATGCACTTCAATCGGCTCGGCTCTTCCTTGGCCATATTTTCCAAGGCCTTGCCCCTTTCGGTATCCTAACTTTGATAGCATACTCAATATGAAGTGAATAATTTATCCAGAGTAAATTTTCTCTCAAAGTTGAATTCTTCTCCTCTTTTCCATAGCTAGGTTTTCGCCCATTGATAGCCTTCAAGTTGAACTGAAGGGTCAATTCAAAACATTTCCATTATATGGAAGGTCAAGGATCATGGATCTCGTGATGTGACATGGAAACCCGAAACCATTTTTTTATTTTGGGCACAAAACCCAATGTACTTGGGTTGTAGTGGTGCAAACTACATATACACATGTTGTATAATAGGTAGGGCACATATATGTGGAAAAATATTGTTTTTAGCTATGGGATTTGAAAAAAGGGACTTCAAGTCTTCATAGGTGAGGAAAATCTTTCTATAACAGATTTCCCCTAATGTGTGAGGCCAGAGGAGTATCTGTGATGGCCGAAATACATTATCATACCCAAAGGTGGAGTAATGGGGACCCAACTGGAAGAACTTGTTGCTCCTAAAAATATTACAATCTATATTGACTTTGTGCACATGGCTGCCAATTTGAATTACATTGCAGATCCATGTGAAAATATACCAAATAGTTGTTCATGGCCATGAATAGGAAATACAAAAGTGGCTATATGCAAAAGGTTGTAATAGTCATGAACAAGGCCCAGTAAAACCGGTCTCAAAATCAATCTGAATATATTTGTATACAATGGAGTACAATATGATCTCGCATGATCACTGAAGTCACATAGGTACTAGTCCAATGAAAGATACCAACAACTCAGGAAAGCTGTGACTACGAAATGATGTCTCTAATTCTTCTACACAATCCTCCAAAGTTGCAAGTCTACATCGTGTGAATAAAGGAGTTGAGGTCAAACACAATGACACTTCATTTGATTACTGGTCATTAAGGTATATCGTTAACAAACATGAGAAAACCTACTGATAGTGAAATTAGGTATCAAGGCACCGAGTACATTCTTACAAGTGTGAATAGAGGTATCAGGGTTGAACACTTGAAGAATATATAGATCAGGAGATATTCATTTATTCCCAATTGTCGATGGCGAGAGAACCTACCAATAATGAGTGCAAGCCTCTAGGTACTCATAGGACTCTAGGTATCATCTCTAGAATATATGAGTTGAAGTCGATGGAAGGCCACCTGCTAAAAGGAGAGCATTGAGGCATCTCTCATCATTAAACACGAGGTACAAAATAGGAGCTTGATAATTTGGAGGAACTCATATGAAGAACATGTTCATGAACGGATGACCCTATGCGTCTTTCGCATGCGCCAAATGCAAGCAGTGCACGAAAAAGACCCTATGAATAGAAGAAAATAAGGAAAAATACTGAAAAGGGTGAGGAAACCACCAATAAGGTTAATGACATCCAATACACTGCACAAATCCCAATGTGTGAATAGATTTTTTGTTGTCGAACACAAGGGAAACTACCCAATCAATGACCAATTATGAAATCTCGATTGTTGGGTTCAAGGTTACCTACCAATGAGGAAAGAAGGACCAGGGTGCACAATAGGAATACAAGATTCATGTAACTCTAAGACACACTAAGGGTATGCCCGACATGAAAAGTCAAGAGTTCTGAGGAATGGCCAACACAGGTTGAGAGACATCCTTTGAACAAGAGCATGAGACATATGGAAGATTTTGGCAGCATAGATTCAATGATGAAAATTTGAGATGCAGGGGGCATAAATCAAAATCTCCATAGGGACTGAAAGAGTAACCATTTGGGGGAGTAAACTCTTTGTAATTAGATAAGCTTCCTAAGGTCACGCTAAACCCAAAATTGATGACACGTGGACTCAAAACTTTTGTGCTCTATTCAAAGGTGACACGATTGCTGCCAATATAAGATAATATTCTTTTCATGCTGGTATTTTTTTGTTTTTTCATAGTTAAATGAATGCTATGATACATAGGAGGAAACATGTGTCACAAGTAAGCAATCTAGTTCCAACAGTGGAACATACCTATGCTCAATGTAAGGAGGTGCATGTGGGATATGGACACTCGGGGGAATGTTTCCTCTTGGGTATAGGGTGTCAAGCTGCAAAGGATATAAACAAGGATCTACTTGGATGATGATGTAAATTGCATAGGTGAAATTCTTATAACGCAAAAGAGAGAACTGACAATAGGCTCAATACTGCAAGCAAGAGAATGAGAGGCAATTACAACTTAACGCCAAAAAATGTCCTTTTTCGTAATATTAGTCTACTTGGTTTGAAAAAGGGATAAAATTGCAGCAAATAGACGTCCTTTCAAATCCAATTTACGAGTGTTAAAGAGACAAGTTCTCTCGACAATCTTTTCTCTTTTTGAGAGAGTCGGAAAAGAGATTAAATCAGACTCATTTGGGAGTCCTCTAGGTATAGGTCAGCATGCTTATGAGTAAGAAATGAGGTTCAAATATAAATTCATGTATTATCTATAAGGGACTCCCGATCCTATAGACAAAAATCTTTGCATGGGCACAGAATTAAGAAGGGGATCTAACTAGGGTACCCATGTTTGGTAAGTCTCTACCATTTGATAATGACACTTCTAGTTGCAGATAGAAGGTTATGTGTCACTATAAAATGGGTTTATACCTAAGGCATATGAGTTGCAGTCATAGGATGATGCAAGTGTGCTTGATGGATTGGATACCTATCTTATATGTTGGGTAATGAAAATAACTGTCCAAAGTTACGAATGGGTGACATGGCACTGGAAATTGTAAGAATCCTTGGATAAAACTATGAAAACCAACTCCATCCACTATTGTATTAGTCCATTAGGCAAAAACATTCTACAAAACTATGTAAAGTGGGTAAAAATTTACTATAAATAGTAAAAAAACCAATTTTATGATACCATTTGTATTTTTTACCCAAATAGTGGATTTTGGACCAAATTACCTATGAATTTCGACTGTTGATTACGGGAGCTACAATTTACAGAATCGACGACCATCTAGACCAGGTAATTCATCTTTCTCTCTTTCTTTTCAGTGGATTAAAATTTGTAATTAGGCCTCCTTTTCTAATTTATTTAGGGTGTAACTTTAAAAATGAGGTGTACGCAGGCTAAAATTTATCGAGTCACGTATATGCATACTTATACGTGATTGTTTGAAAAACATACAACATATAAGCATCCCTATACATGATTGTTTACACTACAACTCACATATATGTCCGTGAATAAATTTTTTTAAAGGTTGCTAACTCAAAAAAGGGTTTGACTCTTGCAGGATGGTGCTAGAGTGGAGAGAAAGAGAGCATGAAGAGGTGGATGTTGCAGTGGAGAGAAATTCAGGGGTCCAAATAGCCTTAAAAATATGTGGGATATGCAAGTTTTGGGCTCTCAAAGGTATGAGGGCTCAAGTGAGATTGGTTCAGCTGCTGGTGAACTACTGGGATCCAGATAGTGAGACCTTCAACCTTGATGGACAACCATTAAGGATTGAAGTTGAGGACATCTACTTCTTGACGAGATTTCCACGTTGGGGTGAGGTGGTCAACCTCAAATCCCGGGGATCTGGGATTGGCATTAATATTGAAGATTACATAACCACCCATTGCATTGTAGGGACCAAAAAGGTAGGGAGCCAACTCTCAATCAGAGTGATCAACAATCTGAGTCTCAATATTGTTTTCTTGGTTTTGACATTGATCACAGGGTCTCCCTCTTTTCACTAGTCATCGAGGCCACTTATGTTATATTAAGTGGAGTTTTTTCAACCCACGATGTACGACTGGTGCACCTCATTGGTAGCCAATATGAAGAGCCAATTGACAGACTGCAAATTGGGTAGAAAGAGGACCTTTAGGTTCTCATCTATCCTTTGTAGTTTTTTCTTCGAGAAGGTTCCATGTCCGGGCCCTAGAGTTGAGATTATTCTGCATGGAGCTCGCGATCCAACCATGGCACGGTGGACCAAGAGGATGAGGCAGCAGGGGGGTGGTAGGATACCAACACCCTACAATGATCACTTTTTCTTCTGGTGGAGTCGGTAGGTGATAGATATGGATGAATACCCTTATGCATGTATTGAATTCAGAGGAGATCCTAACATTCCTTTACCACCAGGTTCCTCCTATGGAGACATATGTATGTTACATTTTTTTAATATTTCATTTTTTTAATTTTTGTATAAGAAGACAAAAATATTTTTGGATGATGTGAAGTACTAACTAAACATGTATGTGACGCAGACGTAGGTCCACGACATCATCGAAGGCACCAGGGATATGAGGCAGTGGGAGGGGATGTCAATAGAGTGATTCAAAACGTGTAGGGAAACCTGTCTCGTTTGACATAGAGGATTCCCATGGTTCGGGTCGAAGATCTACCAGAGGCTATGCAACAAAAGGTGGTAGGTGTGCCCCTGATCAAGATTTTATGAGTAGAACGAAATGACTACATATTATTAACAGGTCCTTAACACAAAATAATAGAGATACAGTAAAATTGGTTTTCTATTCAATAAGGAAATAAGTTGAAACTGTAAAATGCAATGGAAAACAAGCTTGCTAGAATGGTGGCGGCTTATCTCTCAGAAGAGATGTGACGGCTGCACTAATTCACAAGAAGATGATTAAAATGAGGCTCTGAAGGCCTTTTTACAATAAACAGGAATGCCAAAAACCCTAGACATCCAAAAACCTAACCCTAGGAGATGAAGCGCCAAAAGTCATGTGGGCCCCGTTTGGGTAAGTTAGTACATCAACTTCCCAAGGTTGTAACTTTTGCATACGATCTTCGTTTTAGGCGCATGATATCTCGTTTGAAAGGTATCATCGAGGAGATTCATTTTTGGGGAAACATTGAGGGAACTTCCATGTTTCTCCCCATTTTCCCAAAAAAAATCATTTAGGGCCTCAAAACGACTTCGAAAGTTTTAGGACCCAAAAAACTGTTAAAAATAGTAAATTACCAAAATTGTCAGAAAATTGTTTTGAGCCAGTTGGAAAAGGTGGGTGGCCACCAATATCCACTTGGATCAATCCTCCCTCCTTAGGAAGCAATGGTATCCATTGCATTGATTTCCCCCATCAAATGAGGAAATTTCTACTGAATTTGGCCCCGGGTGAGCCACTTGCCTTGGTGCAGGAGCTGCCCTGCTTTGATGACTCGATAAAGTTGGATCCTTTGTTGTTGAGTGCCCTTGATATGTGTGTCCACAATATGATCACTAGATTCCTGTTGTATGCAGTCGGTGTTGAGCTATGTTGGTGTCAGTTGTTCTGCTACTTCTGAGGTGTCCAATAATGGTGGGAAATAAGGGCAAAGGAGATCCACGTTGAACACTGGGTGCAGGCCAAGGAAAGGAGGAATGTTGAGTTGAAAAGAATTATTCCCCATGACCTTAGTGATGGTGTACGACCCATAACAGAGTGGGTGAAGCTTCGGATGGGGTCCTGTAAGGCATTCTTTCTACAAGTGCAACCAAACTTTGTCGCCCACCTGAAACTTATGTGGCACCCGGTTTTGATCATGGTATTGCTTGTACTTGTCATTGGACTTATGTAGCATATCCTAAACCTGTCGGCGTATGTGTTGGATCTGCTCAATGAACTGGGTGGCTTTTTCAGCTTCAGTTGGAGCAAGATATGAGTCCATTGAGGTGACCATAAGGGGAAGTGAAACATCTATGGGACCCAATGGTTGGAATCCCAACCCCACCTGAAAGGGGCTATGGCCAGTTGAGCTATGCAGGGCTCAGTTTTAGCTATTCTGAACATAGGGAAGGATCTCATACCATGTGTGAGGGTGATTGGAATTATACATGTGAAGGATATGCACAATCATTTGATTTACGACCTCGGTTTGGCCATCTTTCTAGGGGTGGAAGGTCATGGATTTGGTGAGCTTGGTGTCTAGCAGTGACCAGAGGCTTGACCAGAATGTGCTGAGAAATCAACTGTCCCAATATGAGAAAATGGTTTGTGGGATTCCAAAATGTATCGAGACTCATTCAAATAAAAGATTGGCAGTGGCCTCTGATGTGATGCTCTTCTTGTAGACAACCAGAATCGCCATCTTAGAAAAGCGATCAACAACCACAAAAACACAGTCATTTCCCTGCTGGGTGGACGAGAGGCCCAACATGTAGTCCATTGAGATGGATTCTCATGGTATCTCAGGAGTAAGAAGAGGGGTGTACAGGTCCTATTTCTTAGTGGTTGGTTTGGCAATAACATAGGCAGTGTAGGACCTGATATACTTGATGACCTCCTCTCGAAGTTTTAGCTAGTAGAAATGTTTCTCTAGAATCGCCACTGTATTTTCAACACGGAAGTGTCTTGCCACTGGATTGTAGTGGGCTTCCCAGATCAGCTTCGCTTGCTCGCTTGATCGAACATAGATATAGCCCAGATGACACAACAACCCATCCTGAAGATGGAAATCATCGAAAACTATGTTTGCACCCAACATTTGGTAAGTGGTTGGAAAGTCTAGGTCTATCTCATAGAGTTAGGGCCATCCAGAGGTCTCATGGCCGCAAGATTCTAGCATCGTGGTGAGTGTCGTGACTAGCAGTCTACTGAGGCAATCAACGACATGATTGGTGCTTCCTGTTGTATACTTGATGTTGAGGTGGAATTTTTGCAAGTATGTTGATCACTTTTGATGGCAGTCATTCTGCAATTTTCCTTATGTCTACATGAATTGCAGTGGCTTATGATCAATGTGGTTGACTATCTCCTTCCCAAGATTGTAATGTCTCCACTCATGTAAGGATTTCACAATGGAGTACATTTCTTTGTCATAAGTAGGGTACTTACGAAAAACATCTGATAGTGTCTCACTATGATAGGCCATGGGGCGACCGTGCTGAGTGAGAATGACACCCACACCATAGTCTTAAGCATCTATCTCGATCTCAAAGGGTTGTTGCAGGTATGGTAGTGAAAGTACTGGGGTTGAGCACAAGCACTGCTTCAAATAATCAAACACTTGTTGTTGGGAACGAACCCACATATATTTTTCCTTACCACCACCCTTGGTTATTTGGCTGAGGGCCCATGCAATATGGGAGAATCCCAACATGAACCTACAATAGAAATTGGCAAGGCCCAAGAAGCTTCAAAGCTCATTGAGTGTGGTTGGGGCTGGCCAGTCACGGATGAATTGGATCTTGGATTGATCCACATGTACACCATGTTGATCAATGATGTAGCCTAGGTAATAGACCATGCCCATGCCGAAGGAGCATTTTTCCAAGTTGGCGTATAGCTTGTGTTGCCACAGGGTGTGCAGAACCTGCTAAATATGTTGCAAGTGTTCGACCCAAGTTATGCTGTAAATGAGAATTTCATCCAGATAAACCACTACAAAAGTATTGGTGAATGGTCGCAGGATATTTTCCATAATCCTCATGAAAGTGGTTGGAGCATTTGTTAAACCAAAGGGCATAACCAACCATTCAAAAAGGCCTTCCTTTGACTTGAAGGCAGTCTTCCATACATATGTCTATTCTATCGGGACCTGGTGGTATCCAGACTTCAGATCAATCTTACTGAAGTATTTGTCCCCCATGAGTTGATCAAGGAGGTCATCGATTCGGAGAATTGGGTACCGATTTCTCACTGTGATTTTATTCAAAGCCCGATAATCAATGCAGAGTCGCCAGGTTCCATCTTTCTTCTGTACCAGCATGATTGGGTTCTTGTAAGGTCATGAGATGGGATGGATGTGCCCCTTGTGGAGTAGTTCTTGGATCTGTCACTTGATCTCCTCATTCTATAACAAAGAGCGGTGATAGGCTTCCCCATTGGGAAGCAGTGCGCTAGGGGTCAGATCGATGGGGTGCTTGACCTGGCAATGCAGAGGTACCCTGGTAGGTGAGGAGAAGATATCCGAGTATTCTTCCATGACCTTATCTACTTTTTTCTACTGTGTGGAGAGGTCGGCTGTAGAGACCTTGGATGTGGTTGTGATATTTCGCTCATTTTGAGAGAGAATCACAAAGAAGAAAAAATTCCCCATCTGAGAGATGACCTTCCTGCATTTCTTAGCAGAGATCAAGGAAATAGCACTAGGTGGGACTGCCTCAGGTATCCTTTACAATTTCCTGTTCAAAGTAATAATAACACTATGAGGCCTATACTCATATACAACATCATGTTTCCATAAATAAGGTTGTCCCAAAAGAACATCACAAAATATGAGAGGAGAAACATCACATAGTACCTCTTCTTTGAAGGGATTGATTCCATACGACAGTCGACACTATTGGTTGACACAGAGATCGCTTCCTTGGCAAAGCCATCCAATGGTGTAGGGTTGTGGGTGTGGCATTATTGGCAGGGCCAGCCACTTGATGACCTCTGTTGAGATGAGTTTATTCTAGATACTTCTATCAATGATGAAGAGCAACGGGGTGCCTTTTACCCACATCTATGAATGGAAGAGGCACTCTCCTTCTTCTTGCTCGTCTGGTTCACCAGGCTAGATCTTGGTGGTAGAAACCATGGCACTGGGTTCTTTGTTAATGATCTATCCTCCCCTTTCTGGTTCTAAATTAGATCCATAAAATGCATTTGATTCAGAGTGTTTCACTTCATCCACCAGTGACTGCTTTGAGCGGTAGTCAACAGTGTTATGCCAAGGGCTCTTATGTAAGTCGCACCACTTCCCAGTGTCATTCTTTGTCTTTCCGGTGTCCTTCTTTGCTTGTTGCTTGGACTGGTTGTCCTGATACTGTCCATATTTTCTCTGTCCTTTGTTATGTGGGTTGGGTCCTCCCTTTCCTAGCTTTTGTTGTGAGGGTTTCCCAGGCCCAAATTGCCGCGTCTTCTATTTGATTTTCTGCTCGATTTCGACAACATATAGGTAGGCCATGCCCAAGGATGAGATGTCTAGAAATTACATTTTGGTCTGGATGTATCTATGCAGAGCACCGTAATACTTGAGCACCAGATGTCTCTCTGAATATTTGATACTCAACTTGGTGTGCAAGGTATGGAAGATATTTGTGAAATTTGGCATTGCTTGGTCTCTTTCTTGCCGCAGTGTGGTCCATTTGGTATACAAATCATCATAACTTCTGAGAGGGTCATATTGTTCCTTAATAGCATCCCTGAAGGATTCCTAGGTGGCCATGACTATAAATAATGAGGGTTCCTCTGTTTCCTTTTACTCACATAAATTTTCCCACCAATCTTTGACATGGGGAACGAATTTGAGGAGTGAAAAAGTAATCTTTTCTCTATTCGAAAAGTTATGGACAAAAAAATACCATTCTAGTAGATTCAACCACTTGTCTTCAAGATTTGTGTCTATCTGACCTTCAAATATAGGAATATCGAAGTTTATTTGTACCTTGAAGGGGGTGGCGCCTCCGCTCGAAGAAGATGCGTCGCCTGTTGGTAGTCATTGAAGGATTTGCATGGAACTATCCATCATATCATTCCTCTATTGCGTGAGGGATTCCTCAAGAAACATTTTGAAAGGATATCCTGTCCCGTCATATTTATTTTCTCCGACCATGAGAGGTTTCTTGGGCGTGTGAAAGCTTTTGTGCTCAAGAGAAACAAGCTGGAGACCCAACTCTTTATACTCTGACCTTGTTGGGGAAATGCATTAAGACGACAAGGAGAAGACCACTATGATACCACTGATCTAGATTTTATGAGAAGAACAAAATGACTACAGATTATTAACAGGTGCTTAACACAAAATAACAGAGTTACAGTAAAACTAGTTTTATATTCAAGAAAGAAATAAGATGAAACTATAAAATGCAGCAGAAAACAAGCTTGTTGGAATGGTGGCAGCTTATCGCTTAGAAGAGATGTGACGGTTGTGTTGGATTACTGAGCGGGGGGGTGAATCATTAATAGCATAATTATAATCCTTTTTCTTCAAATGTTATATCAATGTAGAATTATTATCCAATAATGAGCAGTAAGAAATAAACAATCACACACATACACAGTACACCAGTGTTTTACATGGAAACCTAAATCGGTAGAAAACCACAGAATGCTTTTTCTTATATGTCTTGAAGAATTACATTCATTGGAAGCACCAACTTTCTTTGTTTTCTAGCTGCAACTAGAAGGAGGCTCCAACCCTCTAGTTTCTCAGGCTACAACCTGAGGGAAGCTCCAACTCCCCAATTCTCTCACTACAACCAGAAGGAGGCCACAACCCCCAATGTTCTCTGGCTACAACCGGAAGGTGGCTACAACCACCTGGCCTTGCCCCGTCCTACCACCCTGAAGTAGAAGTAGAATGATGGAACTACTGTCACACTATCACTGTGAGATATACCATTGTAAACCTATACCAATAAATCTAAACCATGCATCAACTATGCATCAACCTGTACCTCAACCTGTAATCAACCTGTACCATAAACAAGTGCATCAACCATGCACCAACCTGTAATCAACCTGTACCATAAACAAGTTCATCCAACCATGTACAAAGTGTGTACCAATCATGTGTCAACTACTCATCAACTATGACTCATCAATGTGTATCAACATCATCAACTATACACCTCATGTATGTTCGCCAACTCATCAACTACTTGTCTCAACCATGTACTCAACATGTACCACAACCAAAAGCCCTCATCAATTTCATCATCCAAATATGATTTGTAGCTCTATAATAGAACTGGTGTATATGATCACATTCCTGCAAACTTTCCTTAACTTTAAAAACAAGAGACTAGCATTTTCATCAAACTTTTCTTTAGTCTCACATGCCTAGTTTTGGATTAGTCAACAACCCTAACTTGAAGTAATCATAACTTTGAACCTGTAATGCATAAATATCTAAAACTGATACACAATGTTATTTAGTGTGTTTTATGCAATTCCTCCAAGTGTCACTACTTGGAACCTCTCAGAAAAGGATTTATAGCACAAATGGAATAACTTGCTGAATTTTGGCTTATTCTAGAGAGCGACCTTGTAGAGCATGCCCCCGCACAAAATTTTGATTAATTGATATGAAACTGTTACCAAGCATACTAAATATGGTTCCCTAAATAACGCATTTTGTCTCACTGAATTTGGACTTGTTGTGAATATGTTATGACATTTTTACCCAAAACACCTGATTTTGACTAGTTTCAGGACTGGCCACAAACCCTATTTTCCACGGAGTGTAACTCCCAAAATACAACGACCCAAAAGATGATTTTTTTACCACAGATACTTCGATATGTTTTCTCATTTTCATAGCAATTTCATGGTCTAAATAATTATATAAAAAACGTTATAGTGGAAATGGTGAGATGACCTGTAAATAACATACCTTAGAAAGGACCATCAAAAGAATTTATCCTTCCTTGCATTTCGGCCTTCTTTTCTTCACCTTCACTCAGAATTATGGTTTAGATATCATTGGTTACCTAAGAAACATATAGATATTCAATATTCTCAAGTGTGATTCAAATGAGAGAGCCTTGCCTCTTATTTATACTCTCCAAGTAGCATCCTTAAAAACATCTTCTAGGTCACTTGGCCCACTTTCCCTATTTTAGGGTTGGGTCCACTTCTAATTTCTCCATTAAATTTATTATTGAAATAATTTATTTTGTATTCACTTGAATTATAATACACTCATCACTTCACTTTATTATTTACCTTTTAAAATCTCTTAAACCACTTTGACTACTTTGACCTTTTGGGGCTTCTAGATGACATATGAGGATCCTCCAACTTCGTAAGGCCATAACTCTTAAACCGTGAGGCGTTATGTGACGTTCCACATACCACCAAAACTGGCACGACATGTACTATTCATATAGAATATTATTATCTAAAAATATATCATAACTTATACTATTACCCATCAAACAAACTTGGGTCCATTACTCAAACCTGGGGTCTCCAACTTATCATGGCCATAAATATCTAACCGTGAGAAATTATGTGACATTCCACATACCACCGAAAATGACATGGCAAGAACTATCCATATAGGATATTTTCCCTGAAAAATTTACTTTCCTTCATCTCATTATTCCACAATTAAGCATGGGTTCTTTTACTCCACAAAGCATCTTCCCATGAGGGCTTTCACCATAAGGGGACCACTTTGGAGTTAATCCATATTTACTTCTTATCAACAATGACAAAAAAATAATGAGTCATATTTACATCAAACAATATTGGGTCCATTACCTAAACCTTTGTGCTATGGGTCTTTCTTCAAGGGTTGACATCAATGACAACCAACCTTAATCAACAATCTCCCCCTTTGGCATTGATGAAACACTCTGATGTAACACTGAAATCATACCACTCATGCTCCCATTGGAACCATGCCTCTATCCTCTGCATCTAATAAATCTGCTCCTCCTGGAACCATGCCTCTGTCCTTTGCATATGATAAATATCTCCCCCTTTGTCATCAATGACAAATGTATCTTTCCATCTGGGGATGCTCCCCCTGACAGACTATCCTCTTATGGTGCTTCCTCATGTACATCTAAGACATATAAGATAAGCATTCAAAAATCATTCATTTTTGGAGTAGAAATAACTCCAAGTCTTTGGCGAAGATATTCAAAGGCTTCCCGTGGAAGTGGTTTTGTAAAGATTTCTTCCACTTTTTCTTTTGTGCCCACATACTCAACTCTGATGTTCTTTTCTGCAACCTGTTCCCGTAGAAAGTGATACTTGATTGGAATGTGCTTATTCTTGGAGTGCATCACCGAGTTTTTTGAGATACTGATGGCACTTGTATTATTACAATATATTGGAATGGGCTCATCATACTCAACCTGTATATCTGTCAAAGTTTGTTTCATCCAAAGAACGTGTGTACAACATGCTGCTGCTACAATATACTCTGCCTCGGCTGTAGATAGAGATATCGATGATTGTTTCTTTCTTAGCCAAGATATCAAACACTCACCTAAGTAGAACGCTTCTCCACTGGTGCTTCGTCGGTCATCAATACAACCTGCCCAATCTGCATCTGTGTAGGCAATAAGTGATAGATATTTTCCTTTTGGATACCATAATTCAAACTCTTATGTTCCTTTGAGATATCTGAAGATCCTCTTTACTGCTAATACATGTGATTCCTTTGGTGCTTATTGAAATTGTGCCACCTATCCAACTACCTGCATTACATCTAGTCTGGATCCTGTCACATATAGTAGGCTGCCAATCATTGACCTATATTGCCTCTAATCTGTATACTTTGAATTATGATCTTTTCTCAACTTACAACTGGTTTGCATGGGAGTGATAACTGGTTTGCAATCTTCCATTCCGAACCTCTTTAGCATTTCTCTGATATACTTGGTTTGAGAAATAAAAATTCCTTGGTTTCTTTGATGTATCTGAAGTCCCA
>ML779392.1:640565-657440 GCA_009831015.1 Picea engelmannii
CACTCATCACTTCACTTTATTATTTACCTTTTAAAATCTCTTAAACCACTTTGACTACTTTGACCTTTTGGGGCTTCTAGATGACATATGAGGGTCCTCCAACTTCTCATGGCCATAACTCTCTAACCGTGAGGAATTATGTGACGTTCCACATACCACTGGAAATGACATGACAAGAACTATCCATATAGGATATTTTCCCAGACAAATTCACTTTCCTTCATCTCATTATTCCACAATTAAGCATGGGTTCTCTTACTCCACAAAGCGTCTTCCCGTGAGGGCTTTCACCATAAGGGGACCACTTTGGAGTTCATCCATATTTACTTCTTATCAACAATGAAAAAACAATAATGAGTCATATTTACATCAAACAATATTGGTTCCATTACGCAAACCTTTGTGCTACGGGTCTTTCTTCAAGGGTTGACATCAATGACAACCAACCTTATTCAACAGGCTGTGCTCATTTGCAAGAAGATGATTACAATGAGGCTCTGAAGGCCTTTTGACAATAAACAGGAATTCCAAAAACCCTATACATCTAAAAACCTAACCCTCAGAGATGAAGCGCGAAAAGTCATGTGGGCCCCATTTGGGTAAGTTAGTACATCAACTTCCCAGGGTCGTAACTTTTGCATACGATCTTCGTTTTAGGTGGATGAAAGCCCATTGGAAAGGTATCACCGAGGAGATTCATTTTGGGAGAAGCATCAAAGGAAATTTTATGTTGCTCCCCATTTTCCGAAAAAAACGTCGTTTAGGGCTTCAAAACGGCTCTGGAAGTTTGAGGACCCGAAAACTACTAAAAATAGTAAATTACCAAAACTGTCAGAAAACGTTTTTAAGCCAGTTGGAAAAGATGGGTGGCCATCGATATCCATTTGGATCAGCCTCGTGCTTGGGTATGACTCTTTGGGCATCTCGCAAACACCATAGTCTCCTATCATGACACTCATCTGATGCCACAGACATAGATGTCATTACTATTGTATGATCGACTATATATGTATTTTGAGGGTGTCAGCCCCAATTTTGTACTATAACATCATATTTCTTTGAAATATGTATATAAAAACATGGATATTAGGCTTTACTTATGTTACAATGTATACATTGATGAAAATGTTTTCTTTGCTTTAGTTATGTGACAAATTCCAATCTAAAACAAAATTAGCATATGCATTAGATACATAATTAGAACTTCTAGGTATGTGATGATAAGTAATAAAATAAAACTTGCATTCCAAAAGTCATACCCTTAGGAATCGTCTGAGTAGAGTAGGGTCTGCACACGATATCTATCGTTAAACTGACATACTACTAATTGGGAGTCTAGGCGAACTTCTAACGAGTGAATATCATGTGAAATTGCATTGCGCAAAAGTTCTATAACAATGCTATATTTGATCACATTATTCATGGATGGACCTAGGAAAACACCACCTAAAGAAACCAGAAGACCCTCAGGTGACTAAACAACCCAAGTAGTGGAAGCCAAGTTCTGTGTATGACGACTGGCCCCATCTACAAATCCTAAGTAGACTGAAGACTCCGTTGACATCTGCCAACCAAGGGAAAACTCGATAAAAAAGATGAAGATAAAAGAAAAGGGAAAATATATATACACTAAAGTACATTAGTATACAAAGAGTTACGCCCAATATTGGGGCTCAAGCTTAATATGTCTTCAAATAGATCCCATCCCTGGGCTCAGACAATATGTTCCCTTTATAATATTCTAATTCATAGGCTCCTTTTTCTAAGACACATCGCACAATATAGGGACTGTGCCACATGGGTTTGAACTTTCCTTCCCCAAGTGGTTCTTTGGATTGATCATATAGAAGGACCAAGTCACCCTCAACGTACTACTGAGGAAAGAAAGACTTATCGTATTGGACCTTGACATGTCTTTTATTCCCTTCGATAGCCGTAGAGGCATCTCAACATTACTCATATAGATTTTGTAGGTGTACAAGGCGTTGTTTGATATCTGAAGTGTCAGGTAGGAGCGCAACTACCAATATTAGAGAAGGGATTTCACATTCAATAGGTAAGATCAACTCCACACCGTGTACTAACTGGAAAGGATAAAAACTGGTGGAAGTCTTGACCGAGGTTTGGTATGTCGAAAGTGCTAGATAAATCATTATATGCTAGTCAGATTTGCTTTGGGTAACAATTTTATGCAAAATGGTCTTCATAGACTTTTTCACAGCCTCTACTTGTCCATTTTCCTAGGGGTAGTAAGGGGAACAATGACCATGCTTAAAACCCAATTTAGATACTATTTCTTTCATCATTTCATTCTAAAAGTGATTTCCATGATTAGTGACAATCTCACTCGAGATTCCAAACTTGGCTATAAATTTATTGAATACGAAGAAGGATGCAATAATAACATCGTATTTAAGTGTAGGCATGGCCTTGAACCACTTAGTAAAGTATTCTATGACCACGATAATGTGTTGATTCCCCCCAGCTGAAGTTGGGTTGCAATCCACAAAGTCCACCCCCACTTAGTGAAGGGACCGATGGTAACAAATGGATGGAGAGGAGATGGATGCAAGCATATTTTCCAAATGAAAACCTGGAAGGGGTGACACTTCTTAACTTCTTCGATGCAATATTTAAAGATAGATGACCAAAAATAATCATCTTGCAAGAGTTTCTGGGTTGTCGCAAGCCCGAATAGATGACCACCACAAGGCCCAGTGTGGGAGTCATTTAGGATAGACTTAGCTTCTTCATGATTTAAACAAATACGCATGATATTGTCTACTCCTCAAATATATAGAGTGTCATCGACGATAAGATAGTTCTTAGCTTGGTATAGTATACGTCGTCAATCATCTCATGAGATATCCTGAGGGAACTTCAATGTTTGAAGATAGAGAACAATATCTCTATAGTAGGGGTCTGACGAAGAGACAAGGAAAATGTGTTCATACGCAAATGAATCAACATGAATAGCATCCTTGTCTAATCAAGGGAAGTTATATATTAACTCTGCGAAAACTAGTGATTTTTTGGACTTCACAAAAGCGAAATCGAGATCGAACTCTTATAGAATGACAATCAATTTATTGTACTTTCCCCCTATGATATGCCTTGTAAGGACGTATTGAAATGGATTGACATTGTCAACCACAATATTATTTCAAATCAATATATAGTGTTGTAACCGTTGGATTACGTGAACGACAACCAAAGCTAGATTTTCAACATGAGAATACTTGAGTTCAAGGCCGACTAAGTTTTGACTAAGATAGTAAATGATGTGCTCACAGATCTCATCATACTCTTGAACCAACACCATACCAATTGTCTCTTCGGATGCGATGACATAAAGAAGGTAATCTCTACTGTAGTCTGTAGACTTCAGAAGAGACTTCGATACCAAGCCTTTCTTCAAAGAATTGAAGGATTCATGGGCTCACTCATTCCAGATAAAAGGAGTGTCCTTCTTTAAGAGACACATGAAACCCTTAGTAATATTGGCATAGTTCACTATAAACAGTCGTAAAAATTTATCTTTCCCTTGTAAACCTTGAAGTTGACGAATAGAATGCAGGGGAGGAAATCGAAGTATCACCTCAACCTTTAACAAATCTACCATGATCCCAGTATCAGAGACTAAAAATCCTAGAAGTAGACCTGACCTAATGCAAAAGATGCATTTATGGGGGCTCAAACCATCTGCAATAATGGCGACATATTTCAAAGACTATATGAAGGTGCTTAGGGTCATTCACTCTCTTACGGGAGTGAGTAGAAAGATTATCGAGATAGGCTTCGAATATATGCTTGAGATCATGAAATTTGAAGGTGATAGCATGCTGGAAGGTTGCTTCGACATTCTTAAGGCCAAAAGGCATATTCCAGTATGCGAAAGTACCCTAAGGGAAAATAAATTTTGTCTTATGTTGGTCCTCAAGTTTAATCTAAATTTGTTTATACCCTAAAAATCCATCCATGAAAGAAAAAACTTTGCTTCCTTCACACTCGTCGAGAATCTAATTGATGAATGGTGTGGAGAAGTTGTCTTTAGGAAATTCTTTGTTCAGGTCATGAAAATTCATGCATACACAGATGGTTCCTTGTTTTTTATTCATATGAACAGGGTTGGATACCCATTCAGTCAATGGAACCGAGTAGATAAAGACAACATTAAGCAGTTTTTCTACCTCTACCTTAATAGAAGGGGCCTTCATGGGATTGGCATGTCTAAGACGTTGTCGAATAGGCTTAACATCTGGTTAAGTTGTAATCTCATGTTATAAAATTCAAGGCTCGATTCCTGGTATCTCTTCATATGAACAAGCGAATACATCTCAGAATTCCTTGAAGAGTTCGATGTAGATCAAAATTTCTTATGGAGAACAATCTGCACCGATGTATACATTTTAAAACTAGCTAGGGGTATGAGATATATCGATCATGATGGTAGGATAGATACTTTCCATGTTTACTTTGCAATAAATGTCATGCGTATCAAGTGGAACTATGGCATGACCGACTATCTCACTCAAGGTAGATCTAAAATCATCTTGCTCGACTCTTGCAAGCTCTAGGAGAAAATAAGAGTGATGAGGCATATCATCCCAAGGTTTGTCAGAACCATTCACGGTCTCTATGATGGATTCATCTGAAGGTAAATTATCATCAAGGAAATCACATGAACAAGACGACAAAGTGGCCCACATGGGCTCTATAACAAAATCCTTCTCGTCTGTCTGCAAGTTAACAGGATGTGGATCGAAGGAAGAGTCAAGAATAGATTGATACACAATCTTTGTTTCTAATAGTGGCATGGAAATTCCAGAATGTGACTAACCTTCACAAGACATAGTCAAGAAAGGTAGGGTCCAAGGATCGTTAAAATAGGAAGTTTAGAAAGGAACGAACCTCTCTGAATAAATGAGCCTACTGGACATGGTGTATATATGGCGAACCAGTTCCATGAAATAGAAGGTACCCATAAGGGATGAATACATTTCGACACTGATATTCTCAGTTGTTAGCTGATAATTTTCGATCAAAGGGATCGACGGTCCAACGGATGCATTGGGGCTATCATACGCAAATGACAACTGGTCGATCATCATGATATTCCCATTGTTAGGAAAACAAAGAGTGTGGAATATAGACAATACAATTGTGGTCATAGCGTAAGTCCAATTGCATCCTAGTAATAAGTTATAATCGAGGGGTGCATCAACCACCTTGACATCCACCTCTACTATCTTCCCACCTAACTGGACCGGAAAGGCAAGAAGAATACCATGAGGGTGGAAGGAATGACTGTCAAAATAAGTCAACATGGTTAGAGGCTGGGAAAGGGTCAGAGAGTCGAGGTGTAATATCCCTCGACCGAACCCAATTGTAAATGTAATGTAAGTATACTTAAGCAGGTGAGTTGTTTTGACATCATTTTGTAATGCACCTTTCATGGCATAGTGCACGCATGCACTGCGCAACAAAATGATGTAGTGTACACATTAACGGATACCACACATAGTAACTAAAGTTCACAGAGTATGGAGGTCAATGAGCCTCGTTATGATATGTGTTGTAGGCTGGTGAGCTAGTTATTATAAGTTGGGATGCTTATGTTTTGGTATTAGGCCAGAGCACCTAGATGTTAAAGGCCAGTGCGCCTATTTTGTATATGTCTCATGATTAATATAAAATACATCGTTGTGCGCAGATCGACAACGATAAAAGAGATGCGGGATTGAACTTCACTAGTAAGGGAAAGGGAGGGCCAAATGTTAAGGGAAAGGGCTAAGCTAGAGATCTTAAGACAAAAAGGAATATTATATCAAGATTTCCTAAAACATAAAGTATGGATAATTATTTTATCCTAAGTTCTAAATTTGGGGACAAGTGGACCAAAGTAGCTTCCAACATGAAAAGTGTCAAGTTGGGGACATGCATTCATATCGTGGGGACTTAGCTCATTTGGTCACTTTTCACGAGGATTCTTGCCAACAGCGTCACCATCACTTTCACGATTAGTTTCACGGTGATTCCTTCCATCACTCAGTTATCCATTCAATGATTCCATGACCATTTTCATTCACGCAGTCCATTATCTTTGACACATTCGTTTCACCATATCTGAGCCTATTTCCATAACCTTGTCTGGTTGGTGTACCTAGTTAGCTTGGAGTGGGATTGAAGAGGTGGGTTGTCAGGCCCATGAGCAATTATCTGAGTGAGATAATTTTTGGGGATTGATTCCCGAAGGTGATAAACTACAGCTACAATTCTCTGATACTTCTGGTCCGACCTATTGTTGAATCCCTGGAAGGGAAGTGGGGCAGCCGAGGGACTGTTGAGCAAAGAAGGGACACACTTCCCTGGGTGGGACAGGCATGTGCGGAATGAGAGGTTGTAGGATGTTAGTTGAGTGAGCACTTGACACGGAGTCTTTCCTGTTGTCCATGAGCCTTAACCTGGTTAGAAACCCCTTTATCTGGGTGGATTTCAGTGCTAGCTCGGGGGTGACTCACTGTTGAGATTGATGAATAGTGTAGTCTAAGGTTGGGAGGTTCATGGATGGTCTGTACGTAGTTGGTGAAAATTTTTCCAAGATAAGTACCAACCGTATGATAAAATTATATGTTACATTGTTATTTATGTGCTTATGTTACGGTTTATCATATATGTGATTATAACTGTCTGTATGTTTATGGGTATTTCCCTGTATATGTTGCATATCTGTGTTTACTGTTATTCAGTATGAAATCGTATATTACATAATGTAATTGTTTGTTTACATTTATATGTAAATCTTCCACAAGAGTGTTGTATGTATATGTTTAAGTTGCATGCAGTTTGAAGAGAAATTTATGTGGCATAAGTCAGTTGAATACTGGGTATGTTACCATATGTTCTAAAGTAAGAGAATGAAAGTGTTCCCTAGAGTAGCATGACCGTCTTGTTTAAGGATGGGGATGTTACCAACTGGTATCAGATCATGAGAGATTTCTCTTGAGTGGCATTCCCTGGCCTGTGGGTGGTCGGGGGAATGTTACAAATTGGTATCAGAGCTTCAGTTTCAACACTGAGCCTGGATGGGCCAGAGAGGTTCAGTTGAAGCGAATATTCATAGAAGAGTAACTTCAAAGTGACCAAATTTCAAATCACGGAGTGTCCATTGAAAATGTTGGCATGCAGGCACGGACTGTAAATTTTGGCACCACGCGGAAAAGATTGGTGTGCAAGTGTGCGTGGTAAATTGTGGCACCGCATAGAAGAATATTGTGTGTGGATTCGTGTGTTGAATTTATCCTTTCACTGTGAGCATGTATATATTAATGTGCACATGGGGTGCACAAGTATTTCATAACACAGAGAATTTTTGTGGTACGCGCATAGTATGAGTATAAGTTGTCTCGTGACAGTGTATTCAATGGTGCGCGTAGATTATTGTGCGCGATGGAACATGTTGAAATTTGACATGGTGAAATGCATAGGGTGAAATGCATGTGGAGTATCAGTGCGTGATACCCAAAACTATGCATAGTGGATATTGGCGCACAATGCAAAAGTAGTGTGCGCAAGTTTTCGGCGCGACGAAGAAGAAATGCATAGTGGATATAGGTGCGCGGAAACGCATTTTACCTTGTGGTGTTGTTGTGGACGATAAATATGGGTGTACATGATGAATTTTAGTGCGCGCGAAGTCATTTGGGAGGCGATGAGTCTGAGTTTAATTTGCATAATATCAAAGGAAAAATAAACACACAGCCGCATTGGAGCATTAATTAAAAAGAATTCCGAGTTTTATATTCCTCTGATTCAGAAAGATGGAAGTGAAATATAAGCTTACAATAAAAGCATACTGTTGTTCCTGAGTCTGTACTAAGGCTTAGAGTACAGTGTCAAGGCATCTGAAAGTATGTTAAAGATTTATACAAAGAACGCATTAACCTTCGGTGTAGGAAACTAATGAAGATTTCTACATTCTCGCTGTCTAGCTTCCAACTGCTCTTGAGTAGTTATATCTCGTTCAATGGCTGCCCATGAACATTCCAATTCCTCCCGGGTGTTCGCAGTTTTAAGGATTGTGTCAAAAATATTTAAAGCGATATGTATTTGATTAGCTAGCCCGAGTTGAATATTTGGTTGAGTTTCTTCGGGGACGGTCATTGAGGAACAGTACCAGTATGAAATGATTTAACGAGAGATTTCAACGTTGTTCAATTCGGTCGAAGTGAAGAGAAACCTTTGCATGAAGAATGAAATAAAAACACAAACTGAAGGCCCTTTCCCGTAACTGTGTTATTTTCAATAAAAATATGTGGGGTGAGAGAAAAACGTTTAGCTGTAGACAACGTAAGGCTCCTATCAATAGGAAACTCACACATACATAGAAGAAGAAACTAGCACAGACATAATTGATATAGTGTAAATAAATATATTATTCTGTAAATGCAAATTGGTCTTACACCCGCTAAAAGCTGGTGCAGAGGAAAGACAAGAGACAATTACAGAAAGATAAAATCCCTTTCACTATAATAGTGGTCGTACTAAATTATAGTGATACACATCAATTATGTAGAGAAAAATGAAAAGAAACAAAAAACATAACGAAACAAACTTGCAACACAGTCGTGACGGAATTAGGAATCTCCAAATTTGCTTGTATTAACTTCCTTCATGCAAAAAACTCTATTACAATTTGATCCCAAAAAGTCCAGCCCTTGGTTCTTCTTTTGGTGATCTATTTATACAAATTTGCCCTTCCTTACCCCTATTTTCAAAAAAGTGCCAGCTGCCTGCCTTTACGTGACTTAGTGCATATTATACATCTATCCATAAACTGGATACAAGTTGTGAAAGCTCTGCTTGGTAGCTGTGAGGGGCGAAAACATTCCATCTCTTCTACTTTGTTTTCAAAAAGGGCCAGGTGCTTGTCTTTGCATAGACTCAGTGCATATCCTACATCTATCCATGAATTGGGATACAAGCTGTGACGGCTCTGCTTGACAAATGGCTTCGGCAAAATAGCACTCTCGGGCTAATTGTGGAAGTTTATTTCCCATATGTGCATCAACCATATCAAGGGCGCCGAGTTGTGTGTTGGGTTGAATCAAATTTCTATCAGTTTGAGCTATATCTACCCTGTCCATCTTAGAGATCTCTGCCAAATTTCTCTCATTTTTCTCTTTCATGTCGAGGGAGATCCTCTCTATATTCATCTGCCTTAGCGTCTCTGTGTCACCTCCACTCTCCATCCCTAACAACTCACCATTCATGGCTTTTAAAGTTTCTTCTAGTGAATTCGTCACTTTTTGAGCCTACTCCTTACTTAAAGTAATATCATGTTCCCAGTTTTTTAACAAAATATTACCCCTAGTTTGTTCGGCAATGGTGAGTCTGGGGGATCCTGCTGAAAATATGTTGTTGGTGGCTATCACTGCTTCTTGGAAGGTGATCCGAGCAGCTTCTGCGTTTCTTTCCTTGACAATCAGATTCTCAGAAATCTGATGCATAAACAGACAATCTTCTCGAAACTCCCCTACTTTGTTTAGCAGACTTTGTTGAGCAGAAGAGATCCTTCTCCGAATGTCGATTGCTCGGGATTTAACAATTTCAATGTCGATCACCTTGCTTTCTGCGACCTCTAACTGAGCCTGTAACTGTGTGATCGTATCCATCTGCTAACCCGACTGCACTAGACCCTCTCGGATCACTGAGTTTGCTTGTTCCATCTTGGTTTTGAGGACTTCGATTTCTTTCTTATCGGCCAATTGGGCCAGCTCTATTGCTCCACTCGCTTGACTCTTAGCGTCTTCTGCAGCTGAAGCTACTGGGGCTTCAAGAGTCTTGATCAGTCGATTTTTTCTCTTGAGATGATTTTTCAACATCGCAACCGAGAATTGGTTCGCTGACGCATACGCTCCCAGCGTCCCTGCTATCTCTGTGGCGAATTCATCGCTTTTCTTTTTTTTTCCATCTGTCATTACTTTGAATTTTTTAACAGTGGACTCTCCCTCTTGATAAAATTCTCGCTTTACTACATCTTTTCTCTTTCTGTCAAAAAAGAACTCATTAGGGGGGAGTTCCTCTGCCCTTATAGGCCTCAACTCTTCACCAAATATCCATCCCTCGCTGACGTCTCCCTGTACTGACTGCAAGGGTGTGACAGAGGTGATGGGTTGTCGGATCTGCTTCGCCACCTTTCCTGGTGTGACGAGTGAGTCCTGCTCTTTCGGAGGATCGAAGGTCTTCGTCTCTGTCCCTGTTTCTGGATTTTTAGTTTCAGGCGGGTCGGTGTTTTTCACTTCCATCTCCGGACTGTGTTCCTTGGGTGGGTTAGTAGTCCCCTCTTCTGTTTCGGGATTCTTTTCCTGCTCGGGACTCTTCTCTTGCTCGGGGCTCTTCTTCTGCTCGGGATTTTTCTCCTGCTCTGGATTCTTCTCCTACTCCCCTTCCTGACGTTTTTCGGGATTCTTCTCCTGCTCCCCTTCCTGACGTTTTTCGGGGTTAGAAGTTTGTCCCTCAGAACTTTCGGCCTCTTTTTCTTTATCCTTGGAAAGTCCTAAACCTCCCAGCACCACAGGAAGACATCTTTTCCTATGTTCCTGAAATTTTAAAACAGAGGCCCTATCTTCAGGTGCTAGAGATCTGATTCGAAATTGCACTTCCGAATAGGACCTCGCCCCTCGGAAAACATCATCCGAGGGTGAACACTCGTGTTCAAACCTCTTTAATCCAAAATTCCCCAAATGGGTGCTTACAATTCTCTGCGGATCATGCTTTTTGTACTCAATAGAGACTAGGCTCAAGTCTTCTAAGGTTGCAGCTTCAGCCTTAGCATGTCCGAAATCTAATAAGGAATAGGAATGAAGCCGGACAGGGAAAAATGGCCATACCTTCTTTGATGACGCTTTGAGCTCTTTACTCACTCCGCCAATTACTGTTTGTCGTGCAATCTCTCGACAGGCCAGCTTGTCGGGGATGAACAGTGGTAGCGCCAGAGGAGGGACAACGGCTCCGAAAACTCTAAAATAGGAGAATTCTTCTTCTATGTACCAGTCCGCGATACTTCTTAGATTCACAGCAATGCTATCCGAGATGCGGGGTGGTGTAAGACCAAAAATGGCGATGTGCAGGGGCACCATCACCCAGTTGAAAATCTCATAAATAAACTTATTTGCGTTATTTTCCCACAGCTTGTCGTGGTACTCATGCATAGTTTTTTCTTGGGTTGGATTCCAAGCCCAATTCATCAGAGGAAAAGGTGTCATGGAGCATATCGCGTCCATGATATATGTGGACATGAAGAATCTGGATGGTCTCCCGACTGCGTTTTTCTCCCGGTACTCTGTGACTCTGTTGAACAAACTGTTGGAGAGCATCTTAGCCCAATTAAATGAGCCACCTTCCACTACCCGAAAGATGAGAGGTACCCATTGGATGTAAAAATGCGCGGTATCTTCCCATCCAAAAAGTCGACAAGTAATCATCGCCACATACATATACTGTGGCTCCAATGAGGAAATCGAATATACACCCTTGTCATTCGCTCTGAATGTCGCGGAGCGCGAAACCCAATCTTTTATCAAACTAGGCATGGTTTTATCATATTCCTCGCATTCCTTCTTTTTGAATTCCTCCAGGAATTCTTTGCCATATGTGTACTCATAAGTTTCTGGGAGCTTATACGTAGATTGGATATGCTCTGGTCTGAAAGTCCCGACCATGACCTGTCGGTCATTTATGATAGTTCTGGCGGGCAGGTTTATGTGATCCAATGCCCATCGGATCATGTCGTAGTATGGGAGTAACCGAGGTCTGGTTGCAACCAGGTGCATCCCCGACTGAACAATTGTCTTATACTTAGTGTTCAGGTCGTCTTTTACAATATCATTGTCATCGTCATCTGAGTCTGAATAGTTTACCAACTTGGATTGCAGAATGTCTGAGATAAACGACCAGGTGGGTACTGAGTCGCCAGTCTGAGGCGAAGTATCTGAGACGTTGTCTGGACCCTGCACTGCAACCTCGACACTTTCTTTCACTGCTCTTCTTGGTGTCATGGCTGACACTTGCTTTTTCTCACTTCTGCAATAGACCTGTGTATACATGCGGAAATGAGTTCCCTCGGAGAAAGGTGAGCTCTGTGCGTTTATGAGAAATGTTTAAAATAGAACGAAACTTTCGTATATATTTTGAAAATCCTGTACCTTTGAAATAATTCTGTCAAATCGCAAATAAAACCAAATTTATTGTATAAATCCGATCTTATTTATTCGAGTATTTACCCTAAATCTTCATTAATGTCATAAATGTTCGGCGGCTTGACAGGCAATCGGGTTATGGAGAGCAAGTAAATTCCTTGTGAAGTGTGCCAACCTTGAAACGTGGGACGTATCTCACTTAATTTTAAAATTTCAAATTAAACAACGTTAACCATTTTCTCGCCTTTCGTTGTATCATGAATTTTCTTTTCAGATTTTGACTCTTCAACTCACGATGTTGCGAGTGCCGATCTTTCCTTAATTAATAATAACCATGATTTGGTGCATTCTTAATTATATAACTAACCTAATCGTCATATCGCGACTCAGGAATTCGAAGACAAACTTTTGGAAGAATGATATGCCGAGTTGCGATATCGCGATGTGGCGATAATTAAGGCTCGAATTAAGAGAAGGAAATCTTAGATTAGGCGACTAATTAATCTCTCCATAATTATGTCACATCTTCATGAATCAGAGTTTTGGATACCCTAACTCGATGAAAGAAAGTGTCGAGTGACGATGTGTCGAGAACCAAAATTAACCATGGTTAGTTTTTTACCCTTAGTCTCTGACCAAGATTATCACAAAGTCATCGTGTTCTCGGTTATCGGGGCTGCAAGAACAAAAACTTAGGTATGATGGATGCTGGGGCGCGAAACCCCGACGACGTCTAATCAGAGGTTAAATAATTTACCCTAGTTAACGCCTTGGACGAAAATCAGAACCGAGTTCGTATTTTCGTGACTCAAGGCTTGTGAATTCAAGAAAATAAAGTGTCCGACTTGCGAGACCCCAAAATAAAACAAAAGAGCAAACATTCTTGTGAAAAATGGACCCTTTTTTGAAAGTGACAAAGCATTTCTATTCATGGGACAAGATTTCAGAGCTTTATGATTTCGGAAGGTGAAGAAAAGCAACTTCAGATCTCAAGTATCAAAAATTGAAAATTGCGCGAGGTGAAAAAAAAGGGCGGCTCCAACATAGGCTCCAACTAGGGATCCTGCTTCCCTGTGAGGCGGGAAGAACAGTAGACCAAGTGCCAAAATTGGGTAAATGGAGTCATAGGTTAATATCAACAGAAAAATCGAGGAAAAAGATAGAAGGGGAGGGAAATTTCTCTTGGAACCCCAAAACTTTTTTCGAACTCAGATACTCTTTCTAAACACAGCTAAAATCACTTTTGCAATTTTCCCTTTCTCGCTACTAAGTTTGGGGAACGCTTTAAGACAGTCGTAACGCTCCTAGGATATTCAACAGGTCTTGTGATTCATAGCTTGCATCAAAAGAATGATATTATATAATCTAAAAATAGGGAAGTCCCGTCGGAATTTGGGGAAATGATCAGGTTTTCAGAAAGCGTTGATTACCAGAGTAGATTGATGTTTACGTATAACAGCCTTACAGATCTCTCAGAAATTGCTTCACTGCCAGCGAGCCTGTTTAGTACCCCGGTGAAGTTGTCTGACCCTTTTTCACTGAATTTCTTTTCACCACTTCGGAAAATATTTATGCGTTTAAACGCTCAGACGAGGGAAATCATTTCTCAATTTCCTTTCATCGTCTTAATGGACTAGGTGGGGGCAATCATTTCTGAATTTCCTTTCACCACCTGTCTCAGTATTTACTCTTGAAACACGAAGATGGGAGGAATCAGTTTATATCAGGGTTGAGATCTGTGTAATATTTTTTATCAGAGGTCTGTCAACTTATTTTGATTACTCAGTATCAACCTTCCTTTGACCCTCACAAGACCTTTAGTTCTTAGGGAGACAGGGGAGAATAAATAAAACTTTAAGGGACATCCTATTCAAGCAAGCCTTGATTTTTTTGATGCTGTTAAAAAACCTAGGAAAGTTAAGATCACTATAAACGTTCCTTAACTAAGCAGAAGATCAAGTAGTTGTGAGGACCAACTTTCTTATTAATATCTGTTCCGAAATCCCTGAGGTTTTAAAATGAAAAAATTTTACTCCTTTGCAAAAACTCGGGAAGATAGTGACTTGCTAAAGTCAGGATCCAAATATAGACAGAAAACAAGGTAGCAATTCAATGGCTTAAAATACAAAAAGGTGACTGTCTGTTTTTGGATTTTAATATATTCACTCAAATTATTTTGTTTGAGGATTATGAAGTCAAAAATAATCCCATTATCTGCTTTTCGTATTTCCATTTGAACAATATTACCTTAGATTGCTAAAACAGCCTTTCATGACTAGAGTTATTGAAAAAACTTACCTCTGTCTTTTCTTTTCAATTTCTTTGTGAGCTACGAATTATCTTATGTATCACATGTTTTATGTCGTCCTATTTCCCACACTGATCTGCACCTTATTTATTCAGCTAGTTTCATCTGCAGCTGGACTCCTGCAAAAAACAAATACGAATTTGATTTAAAATGTGTTGAGAATTTAGGAAGGAAAACCAAAAATTGAAAATAAATGCTTGAGCAAAAAAAATATAACTATGTACAAACAATCATAATAAAATTTATTTATTTACAATTATATATATACAATTTCTTATTTTTCATTTTATTTTATTTCCTTTTTCATCCGACGACTGTCAAGTCATGTAGTGCTTTAGATATCGCCCGTTGACAGGGGCGCTGAGAACTTCTCCATCAATATTTTCCAGGAGAAAGGAATTTTTTCCTTCTGGAGCCAAGACCCTGAATGGTCCATACCAAAGGTGATCAAATTTGCCATGTTTCGCGGCTTCTTCCCTTCTCGCATCCCATCTTAACACTAAGTCACCTGGGAGGAACTCTCTGTCTTTAGCCTTGAGATCGAACAATGTTTTCATATCGTCCTGGTACTTCTGCATTTTCTCATCAACCTCCACTCTGAGTTGTTGAACCTCAATCAGTTGGTTAATTCTTCTGGTTACATGATTTGGCTCTTCGTTTTGATCCTGCCATAATTTCATCACTGGCAATGCTAATTTTATAGGCAGAATTGCCTCGGTCCCATATACCATCTGAAATGGAGAAATGCCGATAGACCTTTTAGTGTTGATGCGGTTTGCCCACAATGCGTGCTTTAAATATACATGCCAGGATCTCTTGTTTTCGTTCAGTACCTTTTTGATTACGTTTATTAGGCTCTTATTAGATGATTCAGCCAGCCCATTTCCCTGAGGGTAATAAGCAGTGGAATGGCCGAGAACGATACTGTACTTCTGGAAGAAGTCGATCATAGCCATGGACTTGAAGGCCTGGGCGTTGTCGGTAACAATCTTTCGGGGACACCCGAATCTTGATAAGATGTTATCTTCCAAGAAGTCAATCACCACCGAGTCTGTTGCTCTTTTGGTTGGAATTGCTTCCACCCACTTGGTAAAATAATTTGTGGCTGTTAAGATCCACTTATGCTGAGCACTGGAATGGGGATTAATTTCTCCTATGAAGTCTAATCCCCATTGTTGAAATGGTGCTTCAGTTTTGACTGGAACGAGTGGTAGTGTAGGGAGTTTTTTCTTACCAGCGAATATTTGACATGAGTAACAGGCACGTACTTTAGCATTAACGTCCGAAAATAGTTTCGGCCAATAGTATCCGGCCCTCAGGATCTTGTAGGCTGTGGCTCTCCATGCATGGTGTCCCCCGTAGATTCCTTCATGAAACTCTTCTATAACTCACGGAGTTTCAGACTCAACCAGACAGACCAGTAAAACCCCAAGTGGATCCTTCCAGTATAGTTGATTTTCGGAGATGCAATATTTTACAGCATGGAGTTTTAAAGTTCTGTATTTGGCTGGTGTTAGTCCATCTGGACATTTTAGGTTTAACAAGTAGAAGACTATATCTTTATACCATCCTGACGATATGATTTTTTCTTCAAATTTGCTTGGATATGTCTGGTCATCCGGCTCTTGCAAACGTGTGTCTCCATCTTCCCCTTGTAGGCAATTGATGTCAAGAGCTCTAAGGTTTGACTCAGCCAAGAGTTTGGCCAAACCCTTTCCTTTTATCAATTTAGTTGGCTTGATTTCCAGATCAAATTATTGTATTTTAGTGAGCCAACGCCCTCGTTTTCCATCACTATCTGGCTATACCAATATATCCTTCACAGCACTGGTTGGTACGTACGCGATAATTTTTGAATGCAGAACGTAAGTTCTGAATGCTTTTAGCGCTTTCACCATTGTGTACGTCTGTTTTTCTATTATATCATACTTTAGTTCGGCGTCTCTAAGGCTCTTGCTAAAAAACGCGATCGGGCGTTCAAAACCTTCATCATCTTTTTGTAGTAATACCGCGGCGATAGTATGTTGAGAAGCAAATGAGAAGATGAGGAAATCTTTCAAGTAATCTGGGCTTGTTAACACAGGTGCCTCGCTGATGACTTTTTTAATACGCTCGAACGACGCTTTAGCCTCAGTCGTCCACTTTACTCTGCTATCTTTCTTCAGCATTCCTGTGATGAATTTGACAATCTCAGCAAAATTTGGTATAAACCTTCGTAAAAAAATTATTGTACCTAAGAAAGATTGAATTTCTTTAACGTTTCTAGGAATATTGATAGTTTGTATTGCTTCAACCCTCTTAGGATCAATCTTGATCCCATCTTTAAATACGATATGCCCCAGAAGCTTACCTTCCTGCATAGCGAAA
>ML779392.1:680219-698523 GCA_009831015.1 Picea engelmannii
CTGACGTCACACGTGGTTTGACACGTGTTAGATCCTGCCACGTGTCACTCTGATTTGTGAATTGCATGAGCCTAAAGTGTTAGATCTGCCTGACACCTGTCATCTTCTGATTGTGCCACGTGTCCCTGGGTGACGTGGTCTACTGACATGAGTTGGATCAACGGTCTAGATGCAATCTTGGCTCAACGGCTGCGATTTCATCGCGAAATCGCATATTGCGATTTCGGGGTTTTCGTTGTCATTGTTCACGAGCCTCGTGAAACTCCGATTCTCGATTCTCCGATGAAGCCTCCCGGCTACCACGCGTCCATACGAATGAACGCTCCAGATCCCTGCTTGATTTTAATGGCCGTGATCATATCGCGAAATCACATATCGCGAAATCGGAGTTTCCGTTGTCAAGTGTTCTTTGCATTTTGAAATCGCGATCCACGATTCTCCGATGGCTTATCTCCCTCGCAGCTTCTGCATATCTGACAGCTGTCGGGGTTTGCTTCCAATCTGACGGTTGAGATCACTTCTTTTCTGCGCTTAACATCTGCGCAGCTTCTCCCGATCCAACAGCTGTCGGGATTTCCGAGTGAGATCCGACGGTTCGCCATCAATGACAAGCATATGCTAACTGTTACACATTTCCAACAAGGGCTAAGCTAGAGAGATTAAGCCAAAAAGGAATATTATATCAATATTTCCTAAAACATAAAGTGTGGATAGTTATTTTATCCTAAGTTCTAAACTTGGGGACAAGTGGAGCAAAGTAGCTTCCAACATGACAAGTGTCAAGTTGGGGACATGCATTCATATCGTGGGGAATTAGCTCATTTGGTCACTTTTCACGGGGATTCTTACCAGCAACTTCACCATCATTCTCACCATCACTTTCACGATCAGTTTCACGGTGATTTCTTCCATCACTCAATTATCCAGTCAATGATTCCATGACCATTTTCATTCATGCAGTACATTATCCTTGAGACATCCATTTCACCATATATGAGCCTGTTTCCACAACCTTGTCTGGTTGGTGTACCTGGTTAGCTTGGAGCGGGATTGAAGAGGCAGGTTGTTAAGCTCATGAGCAATTCTTCGAGCGAGAGAATTGTTGGGGATTGATTCCCAAAGGTGATAAAATGCAGCTATAGTGCTCTGGGACTTCCGGTCCAGCCTGTTGCTGAAGCCCTGGAAGGGAAGTGGGGCAGCCAAGGGACTGTTGAGTAGAGAAGGGACACACTTCCTTGGGTGGGACATGCATGTGGGGAATGAGAGGTTGTAGGTTGTTGGTTGAGTGAGCACCTGAGACAGAGTATTTCTTTTTGTGCATGATCCTTAGCCTGGTTAGGAACCCCTTTACCCAGTTGGAGTTCAGTCCCAACTCGGGGGTGACTCACTATTGAGAGTGATGAACAATGTAGTCTAAGGCTGGGAGGTTCGTGGATGGTCTGTATGCTGTTGGTGACAATATTTCCAAGATAAGTACTAATCGTATGATAAAATTATATGATGCATTGTTATTTACGTGCTTATGTTACGGTTTATCATATATGTGATTATCATTGTCTGTATGTTTATGGGTATTTCCCTGTATATGCTGCATATCTGTGTTTATTGTTATTTTAGTATGAAATCGTATATTACAGAATGTAATTGTTTGTTTATGTTTATATGCAAAGCTTCTGCAAGAGTGTTGTATGTATATGTTTAAGTTGCATGCAGTTTGAAGAGAAAATTTATGTGGAATAGCTCAGTTGAATATTGGGTATGTTACTGTATGTTCCGCAGTAAGAGAACAAACATTTTCCCTAGAGTAGCATGGCCGACCTGTTTAAGGTTGGGGATGTTACCAACTTGTATCAGAGCATGAGAGACTGCTCTGTAGTGGCATTCCCCAGCCTGTGGGTGGTCAGGGGAACGTTACACAAGGGCTTTCCAACAGACCAGGGACATCACACATGTTACAGTTCCTTCATCAACAACAGTACGCTTAATGGTATACTTTGAGTAACCCATGTGGATTTTGAATGCCACATGGTAAGGAAAGTGAGGCTTCACATCTATGATATCAAACTTGATAAATTTTGAGCCACAAGGATATAGATCTCCTAATGTATATAGAAAGGAATTCCTCTATGAAGGACATGTCTGGAGTACCTCCAGAGCCAACATCACACAAGGGGTTTGACCCAGATCCTCAACAATAGAGTAATTTTGGGTGGCTCTAGCATTAGGATTGTGGGTAGATCACTTGAGTACTCCTTTTGGAATACAAGGCAGAGGCTCTAGTTTTTCGATCTGTAAGCACGTCTCTGGAGAAGGGAGAGACTCTATACCAGGTACAGTATGTGGAGAACTATAATTGCTAGACTGAGGGGCTACATTAACCTCATATTTAACCATATTGATGTACAAATGGTCACCATATTGCATCTGGGGTTTTCAATCCCACTCACCACACTTCCTACATTCGAGGAGATCGAGGCCATTTGTTGATTACATGGAAAAGAATTAGTTAACATGGTGAACAGTAGAGATAAAATCCTCGCAACTTCCAAAAGTTTCGGGCATAAATGGGTAAGGTGATCGGTTGTACAAAGCTTACAGGGAAACTTCACATTTAACCTTTCTTTCTTGCTCTCACCAACATTATTATTCAACTTCTCATTATTACTATTGTCCTTGGGTTTATTATTATTCTTCCCACCCCTACGATTATTATTATGTCCTTTATTTTTATTCCCCCTTGGTTGTTGGTTACCATTCAAGCTGGTTGATGATTTCACAGAATGTACATCCACTAAATGAGTGGGATTGGAGGACACACATGAAGATTTCCCTCCTATAGACTGGTTTAGAGAGAACTCTTTCAAATAGCTTGTCACCAATTCTTAGGCCCAAAATTTTTTTTAGGGTCATAGTTTGATCTCGATGCGTATGGAAGAATATTGTATAACATTTCAGACTAAGCATATATAAGATCTAACTGCTGGGATTTAAAACTTTATTATTCCTCATATGTAACCCCGGATGTAGAAACATCCTTTGAAATATAAGGTATTTCAGACTTGAGGAACCACTCTAGCAATAATTCTGGGGGTATTTAGGTCTTGATCAACCTCTTCCATCTATGCCACTCCTAGATGTGATCCAAGATATGAGTGGATTTATCCTGGTGTATGGTCGACAAAAGTTATAATCCAACATTGTAATGAATAGACAATTGGAAGTGGTTGAGGAATACTAAGACCATCTGACTAAAGGTTCTATATGACCCCCTTGGTAGCTCGTTATACCATTTCACGGCGACCCCAATGAGGGTGCATTGAAACAATCTTAACTGAATAGAATCATCATTAAGGGAATTCGAAGAGAACCAAAGGTGAAAATTAGTGACATGATCACCAAGATCCTGGCCATTCTTTCCTTCAAATTTCAGAATATCCGAAGGAAGCTTGTTGGGGACGGGGGGCCATGTTGGATCATGAAACATAGGATCATTCGTTAACTTAGACAACTCTGGAAGATTGGGCATGGCCAGAAAAGGGATATGGGGTTGCAGCATATGGCCCCAAGCTCCTTAGAAATATTTTTGTTGGGGAATCACAACCCATCCAGGGTTCTTGTAAGCACCATGGCCCTGTCCAGGATTGTAAGACCCTCCTCCAGACTAATTCATGAGGGGTTAGTTGGGCACCATTCCAGTAGGAATGTTCTGATGAGGTTTGTAAAACCTGCCCCCAATCGGACTGGCTCTAGGTTGGGGGTTTCCCAAGGTATGAAACTGACCTCCTCTGGGTGTGAATACAGAGGATAAAGGTCGATTCATCATGCCAAACATATTGGTAAGAATCGATACAGAGGAGGTGGGTGTAAATGATGAACCATAAGAAATAGCTTGTCCCCCAGGTTGGTTATTCCATCCAGAAACATTAGGAACATGATTAGACCCGGGGTTAAAAGGAGGAAATCATCCAACTGTAGGAGTAGTTTGTGGGACATGGGCATGTAGTATGTGGAGGTGTCATGTCCCCAAGTCCAATGCTAGTATTCAGACCAGCTGTTGGGATGGAGGTTGAAAATTACGATGTGAAATTCAGCATACCATAAGGAAAAGGACTAGAGGCCATAGGGATGAAATGAACATTATAGCCCAATGAGTGACAAAGGGACCCAAAAGGGTTCGTGGCTATAGGTTGAGTATTAAATATAGAATAGGCAGAGGTGATGATAGGCACCTCCGACACTACAACCATTTTGGTTGAAGTTGTCGAAGGGGTACCATTAACTATAGTGGGTATGGGAGTTGAAGGACTCCCAATATATTTCTGACTCGATTCAATACTCATCCTTGTATGATCACAAGTATGTTAAGTGGAGGTGTGTGTACCACTTTTGATAATTTTACACCTTTTAGAAGGAAATGACTCAAAATGCAATGGTAATTGTAATAAGCGGTGAGACCTGCGGGGAAGCTATCCTGGCTCGACAATAACTCAAGACTCGAGATATAAGAAAATAAATACTAAGGCCAAATAGAAATCAAAGAGCACACCAAAATAAAATAAAAATACAAATATGCACACAAACAAGATAAAGTGGTTGAAAGGGGCCTCCCTCCCTAAAGTAGGTATGCTTCCCCCAAGAGGTGCCTAAGACTCCCTGATAAAGATTGGAGGTATCAGAATCAGTTATAAGGTCCCTTGTGGGCTTAACAACCAGTCGATCAGATCCCCCCAGAGAGGTAATCCTCCATAAAGGTTGTGTTTTGTTCGACCCTTATCTGACCCAGGGTACCTGCAGAATAACCCCTGCACGTAACTTATGTGGTGCCTATGTCAAGAAACTAAGCAACGAGGATACAACTGATGCACAAGAAAACAGTCGTAAGTCAATTCCACCATATGGGTAGGGTAACAAATCCTGAAACCTCAAAAGAACCACCTCTCATAGAGGTAAAGGTACTATCAAGATCCCCATATATGAATTGATCCCCATAAATATATCTGACACTAAGAAGGTATTGGGGGGAATATCCCCTCAACCAACCTCATGAGACCTCATGCTTAACTCCGGTGTAAGAGGATCCTCCTAATGTCACCAATTATACAATGGATTTCACCACTCCCTTAGTCAGGCACATATGTTGATTTAATAACCTTGGAGAAGTTTACTCACAAAATCCTATTCCAAGGCACTAAATCCTAAGCTAGTTTGTGCACCATAGAAAATAAAATTGTTTCTAATCAATTTTAAATTATCAGCATTACTTTTAGTGGAATTTCTTACTCAAGAAAGGTGAGTCCTTGAAACTAATGATATTGTGAATCAACAAGTAAAATAAATGAATATGAATACAATGCAAAGTCCTAACTTCAATTCCCAATAACTGATATGCTTTTCAAAATGAAATTTTCAATTTAGTTCTGCAATTCAAAATAAGATGAAATCTTTCTTTACATGTATTAAGATCAATGATATGAACCCAAAAGATCAAATGCCAACAATGAAAAATGCCTAATATTTTTGTATTTTCAATATATAAGGATGAAAATGCAAGGACTGAACAACAACATGATATAAAAACTCTACTATATGTAAATAGAGACAAACCAAGTAGAATATCAAGAAGAAAACACCCATCCTAAGATGTAAGGATAATCAAGTAAAAACGATGATGAGAAAGGAACTGCCCAAAAATCCAACCAAAGAAAGGTTTCCTATCATTCCACATTGTTGTTGGGAAATTATACCCTATGGACTAACAAGCTAGGGCTTAAACTTGCATGCAGATCATGACCCTCAAGAAATTACTTTTAACCTCCTACCCCAAACCTAAAACCCTTTTTCACATGCAAACATGGAAAGAACCTACTAACCTTTTTATCGACGTTTGGTGTAGATCCTTCGTTGCGCTTTATCCCCTTGCTTCTGCTGCTCCTTCCAAAGATGATCCTGCAATCAAGGCAAAACACTACGCATGCATTCTATTGTTCTACTAGAGGGTTAGAGATTAAGCATGAATCGAATAAAACATATAAAACTCGTGCATTGGGACGGGAAAAGTATTCTTTATTAATCTCAATATGAATCAACTTACAATGATAATAGAGACCGGCCACCATTCCTTGATCCTGATCCTGGGCTCCTCCTCTTCTTTGTCCTCCAACTGCTTTGCTTGAATTCTCCTAAAGCTTGAGGAAAAGCTAAAGGGTTGGGACAAAATGGATTCAGCAATTGGGCAGAGTTTATTTGCTATGATTTTCCTCCTCTAAATAGTACCCCTACCCCTTCTTTTATAGGCTAGAAGGAGCTAGGGTTTTGGATGAACTCTCGACCATGCATGGCTGGGAGTTCCAGTTAACTGACCCAAAGCTTTTCGTCTCGTCGGAAACTTTCCTGTTTTTGTGCTTTGTTAGGTAAACGCGGGCTGTAGTGGGCCAGCCAGCGTTCCAACGCGTGTAGTATAAGGCCTGCCAGCGTTCCAACGCGCCCAGTAATGGGTTAGGGTGCAGGTTACTTGATTTAAGAGGTTTTTCAAGGTTTTATTCAGCATGGCTTTGGCAATGAAGGGCAATGAGTTGGTCTGATGCCAGGTAAGCATGGGTGGTGCAATTTAGGGTTATAACAGATGCCCCCTAATGTGTGAGGTCAGAAGAGCATCTGATGGCCGAAATACATTACCAATTCTTTACCAATCTGTACTGATATGCTGAATGAGTGAGCCCAGGAATCAGGAATCAGGAGGTGCCATCTACAAAAAATATCAAATGTCTCACCGAGGCGGGCATACCCATGCTCGGGATAAATTAAAACCATGGCTACCAATCAAATAAACTGTATATCCATGTTAAATAACTATAAAGAGTAGCCGTGAACAATACACAGCGGAGCTACATCTCGAAATTAGAAATATATACATAGAAAGTATCCATCTCTCAGAAGCTGATTCGGCCTGATGGTTGTACTTCAGAGCTCGAGAAACAACTTCAAAGTCTTCTAAAACTCGGGTAGGAGTGTAATATGAGTGTACGACTGCACTAACCAGAGGTCTTCGATGGCTCGTCGGTTATGGACTTGATAATCTTGATGATCGGACTGAAGGCTTCAGTGATTTCAAACAAAGACTTGATTGGACGTTCAGGATGGCCGGGTATGCAGACAAGAGACATATTGTAGAGGGGCCGACTCAGGCTTAGTAACAAACTTCCCTTGGATAATACCATGACAAGTGATAAGACTCAGGAAGCATATCTGTTAATCATAAGTCTACGAAGTAGGAGGCAACGCAAACTCTCCATATGTTTGGAAGAGTAACCAAATGGTGGAGGACACAACTCTATAATGAGCAAAGCTTCCTAAGGTCGTACTACATACCATAGTCTGATGAATCAAATGGATAGATGTGCTTTATCCAAGGGCGACTCATAATGCTGCCAATAAAGAAAATACTTTTTCCATCCTCTTTTTGGGGTATATTTAATTTTTTTGTTCTTTTTGTTGATTTGGAAAAAAGAATAAAGGAATATTACGTTACAAGGGAGGAACGAGTATAGCAAACATACAAGCTCAAGGCACTAGGACAAGACTGATGTTCTAGGAAATGATACTCGATAAAATCCTCCAGTGGCCAAAGGTGTTAAACGCAGACGCAAACTGTTACTAGGCCGATGGGTAAAGGATGCAAATGCGATTGATAGAACACACAATGGTAACGTCCTTCGATGTAAGTTTAACGAGCCCAAAGAAGGTAAGCTCAGTGTTTTTCATATTTAGAGAGTCTGAAAAAACATAAAAGGAAACTCCATTGGGGTACCTTTTTCGACAATAGTCCAGTCGGTTCGAAAAAGGGGTAAACTAGCACCAACTAGATGTCAATTCAAAACCATTTTTACGAGTGTGAAAAGGACAAGATCACTCGGCTATTTTTTCACTTTTAAGGAGTCTGAAAAAAGCTTAACTATGGACTCCGTCAGGAATGTTCTTCTGGACCATTTTAACGAGTGTGAAAGAATAAGGTCACTCGACAATCTTTTCAATTTTAGGGAGTCTGAAAAGAGCTTAACTATGGACTCCGGGGGGGTTTCTTTTTCGTAAATTTAGTCCCTCAGGCCCAAAAAAGGAATAAAATTATACCTAAGGATACTCTTCTAAAGAATGGACATTCAATAGAGTATTCCTTTGTTCGTACAGTTGACCATTCGGAGCGAAAAAGGGGTAAACTACCGCCGGATAGACGTGACTTCAAATTTCAGTTTAACGAGCGTGAAAGGTCAAAAGATCGCTCGGCAATCTTTTCATGTTTAGAGGGTCTGAAAAGGGCTTAAAAGGAGACCCGCTATATTTTGGGAGTCTGGAGGGTAAGACAAAGAGTGAAAAAGACCCATGCAAATGAGGTTCAAATTCGTATTCAAAAAAGACTATACGGGCTCCCGAGCCTACTATGTTGTCAGAAACGGCATGGACACCATAATGCAACCAGGAACTACCTAGGGCATCCATGTTTTGGTAAGCTATACCACCAACTTGCGACACTTCTAGAGAAGATATGACGGTTCCATGTCACAACCGGGTGGGATCGATCCTATAACATAAGAACAAAAGGCAACGAGATGCAAGAGTGGGGATGAAAACCTACCCTATATGCTCAAATTGATTTTTGTAAATTTTTTTATGGACCGTCCCTATATATATTTTTTTATTTTTTGAAACTCAACGAAAATTATCCCAATACCTGATCAAATCCCTCCCGCATCACTCCCGAACCACCCAAAATGGTTTTTGGTATAAAGAAACTGATAAAAGGGCCCAAAAAAGTGACAAGAAGAGGCCAAAAAGTCTATAAATAGAATCTGGCAGCCCATTATCACTATTGCTGATTTGGAAATTGACTCTGGAGCCAAAAGAACCCCTTTGCAAAAGATCGTGATTCCGGGAGCTACGGTGGACGAAATGGACTTTTTCTCGGGCCAAGTAAGTACAAACTCCCTCATCTTGCATTTCAATACTTCATTTATTGTTTTTGGGTGCGTTTTGGGGGTGGTCGTCGACCTCCAAGAGGTCGGCCCTAGCCAAACGCGGGCTGTCCAGGGACAGCCCACGGGTACCCGCGCGCAGAGTCTAAACTGCGCGTGGGTACCCGCGACTGTCGCCTCGACAGCCCGCGGGATACCCCCGCACAATGGAAAATTGGGTGTGTAAGATATAAAATTCCCCTTTTTTTTTTTGGTGTGCTTGGCAGGATGTATGTTCATTACAGAGAGAGGGAGCACGAGGCTACCAATGAGGCAGTGGCTGTAGATCTGAATGTTATGGCTGTGCTGACGCAGTGTGGCTTAGTAAAGTTTTTCCTGTGTCCGTTTATGCGCGCTCAACCCAGGATACTGAATTCCTTGGTTGATTATTGGCACCCAGATGCAGAGGCCTTTATGATAGAGGGGAAATCCTTGGTGCCCACCACCAAGGACATTTACTTTTTGACGGGCCTCTCGAGGAGAGGGGAACCCGTCAACTTTCAGACTTTTCCTGTGGGGCCGAGCAAAGTCTCGGAATTGATAGAGGAGTACTGTGAGGTTGGGACCGATCAGAGATCTTCCTCGGTTCCCATGAGTAGGATTACCCGCCTCGCCCTCCAGACCATTTTGTCACTTATCGGGTGGATTACCGGCTCTGCGTTCGTGCACCAGGCTTCGCGCGCACAAATGAACTGTGCTATTCAGTGCATGAATGCATAGATTTTTTACTGGAGTACCACACTACTGGCAAGCATGACAGGGAAGCTGACAGCTTGCAGACAGCGGACGCACAGGAACTTTGGGTTTGGGACCATCCTATGTTCATTTTTCTTTGAGAGAGTTCCATGCTTTAGTCCTCGGCTGACAGTACGAGGACATCTGGCGACTTTCCTTGCAGTGTGCATATGGGCAGCCTTGCTGCCGCGACAGGGTGGTGGGAGGACCATCGAGGCCTCCAATGATGACTTCTTTGCGTGGCTTTCACGGCGGATCCCAGCGATTGAGGATTACCCATATGTAGGGATCGACTTTTCCAGAGATCCAGCGATACCATTGCCTCCTGGTGAGGAGCGAGGGGAGATGGGTAAGTCTCCACCTATCTAGATTTTTTTTTGTTTGCATATGTAATTTTTATGTCTTTTTGATATATATATCATGTTTTTGTATAACAGAGTTTTTGATGGGTGGAATTTGTGTTGCGTGCAGATGTGGGACCCGTGCGACCTGCCGATTATGCACAGAACAGGCGCCGCCCACGACCAGAGGTCGCAGCTGCCGCTGCTAGGGGAGCAGCAATAGCAGGGAACCTCCCAGCAGGAGAGGCCGAGAGGGTTCTTAGGCGGATTGAGCGAAACTTCACTGAGCTCACTCGCACAGTTCCCATGGCAAAGATAGAGGATTTGCCGCCCTCCATGCAGACTCATATTGTGGGGGTGCCTCGGACATGGGTCCGATTATTTAGGCGTTTAGGCCAGGCTGTTCATGATTATAACAGGGCCCAGAGGCCCTGAGCAGACTTGTAAACTTTTTATGTGCCATGAGCAACTTATTGTATATATTTTTTGAGGGCATAAGCCCTGGTGACTCATTATGGTTCCCACTTTTTGAGGCGTTTGCGCCCATCTATGTACTCTGAGGATTTTATCATGTTTATATATGATTTTTTTTCTTTTATGTGTCACTATGGATTATGTGTGCAAAAATGTATTTACATGTGTATGATCATGATCGTTTTATGTGTGAGAAAGATGCCAATCTAAAATATGATTAGCTAGAGTATCTGTGATTTGATTTAGACTCCTAGGAACATGAAAATATGTAATATAATCAAAGTTGCATTCCAAGAGACGTACCCTAAGGAATCGTCGGTGTAAAGTAGGATCGTGCACGCGGTATATTCTGTTAAGCTGCGACACAACCAGTTGAGCGTCTAGATAGACCCGGAGACGAGAGATACTCAATGACAAAGCGTCACAAAGCAACTCAATAACTGCACTATACTCAGCAACATTGTTTGTGGTGTCACCTAAGCATATCCCTTCAGAAGATAACAACTGACCCTGTGGTGTAAAGATTACCCAAGCCGCAGAGGCAAGCCTCTGCGTGTGTTGACTAGCACCGTCCGCATACCCAATGAACACCTCGGACTCACTTGACATCTGCCATAGTGACGAAAGATAACATTAATGATACGTCCATGACACGCTTTTCAAAAGAAATGTAAAAAGGTAATAGCACAAACACTATACATATGTTACAAAAAGTTACCCACAGTGACTATTCTATGAGTAATACTTCTTGAGGTAGAGCCCATTTCTAGGCTCCGCCAAAGCATTCCCTTCAAAATCGACCAAACGATAAGCGCCCTTTTTTAAAACTTCCTTAACAATGAAGGGTCCGAACCACATGGGTTTAAACTTGCCTACCCCCAGGGGGTCCTTATCTTGGTCATAAACCAGGACAAGGTCGCCCTCAGAAAAAATCCGGGGATGAATGGACCTATCATATTGACACTTAACCTTATGCTTATGAGCCTCATTGGCCAGGGCCGCATCACGACACTGTTCATCAAGCTGCTCAAGGTGTACTAACCATTCTTCAAGTGGAGAAGTGTCTGGCAATAACTGTACTGCCAATTTCAGAGACGGAATTTGACATTCGATGGTCAAGACTACCTCCAGCCCGTAAACGAGTTGGAAATGTGAGAAACCGGTTGCAGTCTTAACTGATGTTCGGTAAGCCCATAATGTCGAGTATAACATCAAATGCTAGTTTGACTTGGCTGAGTTGATGGTTCGCTGTAGCATTGTCTTAAGCATTTTGTTAACAGCTTCCACCTGCCCATTGGCTTGGGGGTAGTAAGGGGATGAATGTTCTTGTCGTAACCCAAGCTTTGATGTTAACTCGGACATCATTTGATTCTGAAAGTGACTTCCATGGTCAATGACAATCTCTCTCGGGACGCCGAACCGTGATATAATATGGTTAAATAAGAAGAGAGCTGCAGTCTCTCCATCATCTTTAAACGTTGGCATAGCTTCGACCCACTTAGTGAAGTAGTCGACAGCGATGATGATATAGCGGTGCCCCCTGGCTGATGGGGGGTTGCATGTAGTGTAATCAATCCCCCACTTGGTGAAGGGACCAACTGTGATGACAGGAAGCATAGGAGCTATATGTGCCCTCATCTTCCGTGAGAAGATTTGGCACGGATGGCACTTCTTGACCGACTCGATACAATCTTTAATAAGTGTGGGCCAGAAGTAACCTGCTTGTAAAATCTTTTGGGCTGTTGCCAACCCAGATAAATGACCGCCACAAGCTCTTGTATGAAAATTGTTGAGCACTATGATGGCCTCCTCATGAGTGAGACATCGACGCAAGATACAGTCTACACCTCTCCGATATAACATATCATTGAGTATGAGGTAGTTCTTGGCCTGATGGCGTATTCACCGACGCTCATCACGAGAAGCAGAGGTGGGGCACTTCATAGATCAGTATATCTTCGTACCAAGGGTCTGACGATTCAATCAAAAACATATCCCCCCGGATAGGCGATTCCTCAGGCACAACGTCACCTGACTCCACCGGAAGTTCCGAAATAAGTTCTGCGAAGACCAATGACTTCTTGGACTTTGCTGAAACGAAGTATAAGTCAAATTCTTGGAGGATGACCATCCATCTACTGATTTTTCCGCCGATAACGTGTCGTGTCAACATGTACTGGAATGGATTCATGACAGCTACGACGATGGTCTTGCGAAACAGAACATAGTGACGGAACCGTTGAACATCATGAACTGCTGCCAACGCAAGTTTTTCTAGATGGGTATAATTTAGTTCCGGTCCTACAAGGCCTTGGCTCAGGTAATAGATCACGTATTCAGAAAACGAATCATCTTCCTGAACTAAAACCATGCCTATGGTTGACTCTGCAGCAGCCAAATATAATAGGAAATCCTTGTTATAATTTGGTGGTCGTAGCAGAGGTGCGGTTGTAAGAGTGTGTTTCAATGCGTCGAAAGAGCGTTGCGCTACTTCATCCCAGAAAAAGGGAACATCTTTCTTCAATAAATGCATGAAGCCCTTGGTGATTTCGGCATATTTGGCGATGAAGCGTCGTAAGAAGTTCGCCTTGCCTTGAAGACTCTGAAGTTATAAGATTGTGCGTGGGGGGGGAAACTGTACTATTGCCTCCTCCTTAAGAGGATCCACCATGATCCCTGTGGTTGATACGATGAAACCTAACAGATGTCCTGACACACAAAAGCTGCACTTGTTGGGATTCAAGCAGATCCTGAAGTAGCGACAGTGTTCGAAGATTAGTCGGAGGTGCATAGGATGATCCTTTCGCTTGCGAGAGCGTGATGCTAAATCATCTAGATAGGCCTCGACTATGTGTTTGAGATCATGAAACGCAAAAGACATGGCCCGCTGGAAAGTGGCTCCAGCATTCTTGAGACCAAAAGGAATTTTACGATAAGCAAATGTACCCCACGGACAAATGAATTCCGTTTTGTGTTGGTCCTCAGGTTTGATTTGGATTTGATTATAGCCTGAAAAACCATCCATGAATGAAAAGGCTTCACAACCGGCGCATTCATCAATGATCTGGTCAATGAATGGGGTTGGATAATTATCTTTCGGACATGCCTTATTAAAATCATGGAAATCGATACAAGCACGAATCGTGCCTTGTTTTTTATCGACCGACACGGGGTTTGACACCCATTGAGTCAAATGTATAGGGTAAATGAACCCTGCCTTAAGCAATTTCTCAACCTCAGCCTTGATGGCTGCTTCTTTCCTAGGATTAACTGGACAAAGTTTTTGTCGAACATGCTTAGCATCAGGATACGTTGTGATTTCGTGTTCAACTATCTTTGGATCGATGCCTGGCATTTCCTTGTAATACCAGGCAAAAACGTCGCGAAATTCTTTAAAAAGATCCGTGTAAATCTGAATCTCTTCGGGGGAGCAATCCGCTCTGACGAAGACATTCTCCACGACGCCAAGGTTGTGGGAGATGTTGATAGGTATCGTGGCAGCGATAGTCGCCATATTTCCCTCAGCGTAAATTTCCTGTGTACCTAAGAGGTTAATGGGACATGGCTGATCTCTCGTCATGGTGATAGTGAATTCTCCTGCCTCGATTCAGCTTAACTCTGGGAGGAAATATGATCTGTGATGAAGATCTTCCCAAGGTTTTTCCGGACCAGTCATTGCTTCTATTATAGCTTCGTCTAAAGGAAAGACTAAATCTAACGAATCAGTGTTGGCAAGAGAATCCTGAGCCCAGATAGGCTCAAGAGGTGGATCCAACTCTTGTGCGGGAGTCGAATCAGGAGTAACTGAAGCTTGCTAGACCAAAGAGTACACTACTTCAGTGGCCGACAAGGGTGTGGACATGCCCGCGTGCCCTGTCACATCCATCGTGGATGATGGGGAAGGAAGAATAAACGGATCCTCAAAGTAAGTCGTGCGAAACAACGAAACATGGAAAATATCAGCCTTGTGGTGAGTCGATATAAACTTGACATCGCCTTGAGGTGGTGGGTAATCGAAAGTACCCATCAAAGATGGGCACAAACCAACTCCTATGTTAATGACACCGGCTTGAGGATTATCTACCATGGGAACCGTGGATGCCCCCAAGGCTGGGTCAGGCCGAGAGAAAGACAATTGATCAATGGGCACTATCCGGCCTTCATGTGGAAACAATAGGACTCAGAAAATTGTAGCGACCACCGCTTGCATGGCATAAGTCCAACTATGACCTAACAAGAGATTGTAGTCGATGGGGGCATCGACTACCTCTACTTCGACACACACGGTCTTTCCCCCTAACTGCACAGGGGAAGAAGGAATGATACCATGTGGTTGGAAAGAACGACCGTCGAACGCAGTGAGGAGAGTAGGTGATGGAGACAACTCGGGCTGATCAATGTCTTTCCAACATGCTAACGACATCACGCAAGTCGAAGCGCCCTTGTCAACCACCGTGCGGTAGATATTTCGTGTAAAAGTTTTCATGGGGTGAGCCACTACTATCTGAAACATGACGTGGTAAGGCAAACAAGGTTTCAAATCAGTCGTATCTAACATGATGGTACCCGGGTTACAGGTCTCATTAGAGCCTAAAGCAGTCAACAAGGCTTTCCTCTGAGCAGGGCAACTTTGGAGTACCTCCAAAGCAGACATAGCACAAGGGGTTTGTGATAAATCTTCCACCACAGAGTAGTTATGGGCGGCCCTTGCGTTTGGATTGTGAGAAGCCCTTTTAAACGCACCATTTGGAATGCATGTCATTGTTTCACCCAACGTCTTCTCAATCTGTAGCGGAAGAGATGGGATCTCGGCTTCTTTGCCCTTCTCAGAGGCACTTGGTTTGCTATAATCATGTGCTCTAGTCGCTATTAAAGCATCACTTCTAACCATGTATACGTTCGCGGAAGAGGGATTATTTGGAGGAGGGCAGTTTTCCTGGCTGCCCCCTTCACCACTTGCAGAGGCTTGAGTTAAATTTTGCCCATGCTAAAAGGGATTAGTCAACACGGCTTGCTGTTGCTGTGTGAAAAACTTCTGGGCCTCAGCAAGTCAATGGCATAGATGGGTTGGGTGGTCTTCCACACAAGTTTCACGGATACCTCGCCTTCCTCTTTTCCGTGGTGCCCTCGCCAGCATTATCCGTTGGTTTTTTATCCCCCTTACCCTTCTTGCGTTTTTCCCTTCAGGCTGCTGGGTGGCCTTTGAGTTAGTCTTCTGTACGGAGTGTACTTCCGACGTTTGGGTAGGAGGAGCAGCCAAAGGAGTAGTCTGGCTGGCCGCTGAGTGTTGTATAGATAACTGTTGCAATTGTTTAGTCAATTGCTCAGCGGGCTTAGTTTGTGCCGAACCAACGATACCATCGGCATGTGGTACGGCTCTCTGTTTGGTTTTCTCCGGTATCGAATGTGGTGCATCTGGTAAGATGTTGTATAACAAACCGGACTGAGAATAAATGAGCTCAAACTGTTGAGCCTGCATAATGGCATCTTCTTTAGAGAAAACTCCGGACGTTGCGACGTCTTTGGACAACTGTGGGACCAAGGACTTAATGAACCACTCCAGCAGGAATGTTGGTGGGACTGGTACTTTTATAAGACTATTTCGGCGCCGCCACTCTCGAATGTGATCCGAGATATGGTCCGCTGTCTTCTGCTCGAAATTGGCTAGCAACTCTGTGCTGGCATCATATCTCACAGGTAACTGGAAATGGTTAAGGAAGACCATCGCCAGTTCGCCAAAAGAAGAGTATCGTGAACGATCAAGCTCTATGTACCATTTCGCGGCACTCCCAATAAGAGTGCGTTGAAACAATCGCAACTGGACGGAGTCATATTTCAGTGAGTTCGATGAACACCAAAGGTGGAAAGTAGTCACGTGATCACCTGGATCTTCGTTAGGCCTTGCCTCGAACTTTGGAATGTCTGAAGGCAACTTTGTTGGCATAGGAGGCCAATGTGGATCATGACAGATAGGATCATTTAACAATCGTGTCAAATCTGGAAAGTGTAATGTCGCCAAGAACGAGAGTTTTGGTTGCTGCTGATAGCCTAGATAAAGGGGTCCTGGAGTTTGACTGGCACCAAGTTGCCAGGAAAAGTTTGGTTGTTGGCCTGGGTTCTGGTAGAAACCATGGCCATGACCAGCGTAAGGGTTTTGCATCTGAGGAGACATCATTGGCTGATTCCCCATAAAGGACATAGGATGTTGGGCATTCATCGTGTTTGACGGACTTTGGGAAGGATTACTCCATGCCGGTCCTGTTGGGAGAGGCATAGAAGTCTGTTTGGGGTTCCATTGACTGTGGAAAGAATTACCCCAGAACGACATTCCAAAGGAAGGAACGGATCCTTGTCCTGAGTTCCAAGGTCCTGGTATATGTGCCCCCAGCACAGGAATAGTACCCTGTGCCGGAGTAGACTATCCAAAAATGGGTGTGCCCCCAGATGGGAAAGCAGTGGATGCGAAAGTGTTATTACCAAATGTCCCGTTCCAAACGAACGGTGACAAACCTACCGGCTGAGTTTGCGCAGGTGTTCCTTGACTCCCGGCTCCAAATGAACTTGTTTGTGCAGGCTGCCCGGTGGATTGCTGATGCAATCCACCAAGCGAAGGGGACGAAGGAGAGATATGACCTCCAGCGTAAGGAAAAGCGTTGAAAGGGACAGGAATTCCCCCAAGTTGACCTTTTAGAGGAGCGTTAGAGCTCCCTGCCCCTAGACCCAAAGTTTGCAAAGTGGAGTAAGTGAGTACAGGACTTGTGCCTGAACTACGCATACCATATGAGAACGGTGGGCCTGTCGCACTAGGTATGAATGGAGGTGTGGCCGTCGCGATAGATGGGGTCGGTCCACTGTGCGACGTAGTTGTAGTCGAGACCATGGTGGCCCAGATCGTCGACAAAGGAAAGTTAGGAGAAGCTTCTCCTGTGGTAGCAACGGTGATAGGAATGGAAGAATTCCAAGAGGAAGTAATAGAGTTTGATTCCATAACTGGGTTAGGCACTGACAGGCGTTCGTAAAATTGAATTGGCACAATAATGTCCGGCCAAGTATCAGTGGTTGAGGTTTCAATCGATCCAAGATTGGCGGTCGATTCCTTCGGGAGTTGTTCGGGCTCAATGGTTTGAAACCCGTTTGCTTTGAAAGACCCTCGTTGGTCTAGCCTCCGCCTCAATGGTGGCGGAGGTGGCTCCAGTATCACCTGCGGCAGGCCCAGAAGCCTTTGTGACCGACGGAGCTCTGAATCCTCCACTGTGTGAGAAGATTCATGACACGCTAAGGTATTCTACATGAACAAATAGTAACACACACTAAAAGAAAGCCCCTATGAGATAAAACAAGCAAGCACTAACTATTTTGAAGAACAGTTACAACAACCAACACTAGAGCAAATTACCGGTGCAAGTGCAACTCGAATACGGAAGCACCCTCCGGGTATACTCTGCAAAGCGTGGCCCGATGTCTTTCCTAGGTACCGCGGTATACCCCCGCTGTCACCCGTGTATGTCCCTAGAAAATATTGGCAACTAGTTTTCCAGCACGTGAACAGTCACCTGGTGGGTACAGTCGATAGTCGGGTAGACCACAATGAGCAGGGAATCGAGCACGAAACCTGTCAAGGGTATCGAGAGAAAATGGTCCGGAAGACAACTGAGGACCTCGAATGGATTCGAGACCCACGAAGCTCCGTGGCAAATGCAAACGACGGAATCCCTCAACAAATCCTCGATATGTGTTCTCCACTACGCT
>ML779392.1:712611-742152 GCA_009831015.1 Picea engelmannii
GTTAGGTTAACTCCCAGGGTTAATCTTCTATTCTTCTGTTGAGTTATCTTTTACTCCTTTCCTTTTCCTTTCTTAAGTCAACTTAAAAATATAACTTTTAACTTCTTGACTTTTTCCCCCCTTCAGTGTGAGACTATGACCTATTGGGGGTGCCCAGGCCACTGAGTCTCCTCATTACCTCTCTAAGAGGTGGGGGACATTACATTGACCAACATGTATCCTTTGTGGAAGTCTCTTATAATCTCTATTCTCAAGCTTGTGTAGAGTTTTGTATCTATATAACGGCCATTGGGCCTATGTTCTCTACCCTATACAAGGATCTCCATCTTCTTTGTTCTTCTTTGTGCTTCATATGGTCATAAGGCCTCTATTGACCCTATGTTCTCAGACTTTCCTGCACACAATATAACCATATTACAAGCAATGTTAAATAATAAGTGATACTCTATGTTGTTTCTCTATTTTTAATCATCAATAGACAAAATAAAGGTCTCTTTTGGTTATCTTCAAGGCTTGGCAATGCCCTAGGCCGGTGCCAATAGTGGAAGAGAAATTCACTCTAAATATGCTACTAAAAGTCTTGTAAGTCCTCCAAGTCTTTAGTTTGCAACTTATACAACCAATAGTATATTTTATGAGGGTATACCTTAAACACATGTTTGTTCTACGCATATTTAGGATTTTGGTTGGAGTATGGATGTCATAATGAATGGCCAGACCTATGATAGTATCAATACAATAGGAAGGTGCATTAGGAAAGACATGAACGTTGTATTGTTTATCATGAAAAGCCTACTAGAATATTTGATGGTCTTAAATACAATATCCAAAGCCTCTTTGTCTAAACAAGCATTGCAACAGAGAAATGCAAAGCTTACTACATAATTCCTTATACATATATCAATTTCATCACTCCTGTTGGATTTTTTTGGGGTTGATCAAAACCCAACCATCTCTTGTACTAGTTCTTCTTGCATATTTATTTGTATGGTTGTTCTTCTTCACATGATTGCCTCTCGATAGGCTTGGAATTTCACCCTTGACTTCAACAACTTGGATCTAGTTCTCTCTTTTGTCTACCTTGGATCGAATTCATCCACTTAGTAATAGTCTATGAGAGATCCTCTACAACCATCACTACCATGCTTTTTCTTTTCCCCTATAAACTTTTGTAATCATTCTCTCAAAGTAATTCCTAAAATGTTTCCCTATAATATGGAAACTATTTGTTATTCTCTGAGTTTTTAAGATTTTCGAGCTTGCTATTTGGTACCCATCATAACATGAATGTAGTGGAGATCCTATCCCCTGAAATTCTCATAGTCCATTAACATGAATTTCAATATATAATTCCATATAACAACCATAAACATCACCAAAAGAGCAATGAATAACATCATATAACTCACATAGAATTTATACAACAATTAACTCATAATAAACATAGTGATTTTATCTTGGAAACCCAAATAGGAAAACCAACTTTGAATGGAGCTCAATTTCTTCATTTCGACAATATCTGGTACACATCTTTCATGGATTTCTATCCTCTCTCTCTCTTTCTCTCTCTTATCGAAAAAGACCCATTGAGAATGAAGGTGAAGGAGGAAATAGGGAGAGTTGGGGGTAGGGGGAAGGCCAACAAACATGGCCCTTCACTCTCCTTTTCTCATTGGCCTCTCCTATTTGATTTTTTTTCCTCTCACATTCATTTGGTTTTACTCAACTTTACATTTACTTGTCTTTTACACAGTTTAGATAACATTCATAAATTGTTGAATTGTCTCCTTTAAATTGTTTCCAACTATGAATGGATTTGGGTGGTAATGTGTTATAACAATATGGAATTCGTCCTTCAAAAGTAAAGGAGAATAACTTGTAGCCAAAATATTATTTAATATTGTTAAGTGAATGACCCTAATCTTTCATGACCAAATACACACAAATGTAGTGGTTTCCCTTCACTCAAGAATTTTAATAATTTTGGCAAGAGTTTTGTTTCCTTTTGGGGGGATATCATGTGATGGTATTGAAAGAATCAAAGAATTGTTATCATCTCTTAGGAAATTTAGAAAATAGCCATGATCAATTAATACTTTTTTGAAAAGAATGGCTCCAGATGGCTAGGCTTGCTATTCTCCTTCCTTGTGCCAAATGTTGATGCAATAAAATTTCCTGAGTCAAAAACATATGTTTATCAATTGAAAGCATAGGTTTACTTGTTGAAAGGGCCCATATAGACCTTCCTCCATTGAAATGTAAAACCTTCTAGATATGGCCTACTTCATTAGTTTTTTTTATGTTTTTCTATCACCAATCAAGGCCAGGTTTACCTATGGTTTATAAATGAAATTAAAATGCAAATATGATGTTCAAATAATCTATTTATATGTAATCTATTAACTATCTAATATTTCTATCCTATCCCAATTAAGAGCACACAGTAAATATAATCAATTTGATATGAAAGGCATGATCTGTATATTAGAGAGTGTAGAGGATACCCTACCTATACCATTGGTACTAAATATAACAAGTTATCACATTATATAACAAGTGTTGCATGGAAACGTAGTCCATGCCAGGTTGGGATGGGAGTAAATGCAACCTAGTACAAACACGTGGCTAGAAAGTTGAAATACATGAGGTTTGCATGCAAAACATAGTATTCCTGAATTAGTTCTTCCTGAAAAATATAAAAAATTATCAACATTTGAAAGGTTGGACACAAAAAATTTAGCATTACCAAATTAGTTATCTTTAAAACAAGGGTTCCTAGACACAAAAGAAATTGAAATTTATGAAAATATAGGTTCCTAGACAACATAAACTATACATACCAAAAATGTAATTTTATAAAGTAGATATTTAGTTTTATACATACAAAATATGTATTTTTGTAATGGATGGTGGGTTGTAGGGTTGGCGGGCTCAAAATTGGGCCAAATTGAGAAGCAGAGTTGTGGACTATAGAAATTTATTAGAAATTTATAAATTATACATACAAAATATCTACCTTTAGTAAATTAGATATTTAATTTTATACATACGAAATTTTTACTTTTATAAAGTATGGGGACAAGAGTTTATAGAGAATGCATGGATCACTCATTTGATACTTAGCCATTTTTTGGATCGTGGGTTTTTGGGCTAGCAGGCTCAAAATTGGGCCTCTAATGTTCCGTGCCCTACAAATAAAACTGACAGTTTTGTGACATACAAAATGAGACGTGGAGTTGCGGACCCTACAAATTTACTAGAAATTAACAATGTTTGTTACATATCTATAGAAATAACATGAACATTTAAAAGCATATAATAGAATAGTAATAACGTGTGTTACATTTAGTTTTCTTTAAAATTAAGTCTTTTCTTGGACAAAAAAAATATAGCATTGCCGAATTAGTTTTCTTTACACACGTTTTATAGAGGATGCAAGAACCCCTCATTCCATACTTAGGAAGTTTTTGGATCGCGGGTTCTCACGCTGGCGGGATCAAAAATGGGCCTCTGTTGTTCTATGCCCTAGAAATAGCACCAAGTGTTTCGCAACATACAAATTGACAAGCAGACTTGCGAACTATAGAAACTTATTCCCTCATTGGATACTTAGCCAATTTTTTGATCGCGGGTTCTCGGGCTGGTGGGCTCAAAATTGGGCCTCTGATGTTCCATGCCCTACAAATAGCACTGACAGTTCCGCGATATACAAAATGAGACGCGGAGTTGAAGACTCTACAAATTTACCAGAAATTAATAATGTATGTTACATATCTGTGGAAATTACATGAAATTTTAAAAGAATATAATAGAATAGTAATAACGTGTGTTACATTTAGTTTGCTTTAAAACTAAGGTTTTTCTTGGACAAAAAAAATATAGCATTGTTTAATTAGTTTTCTCTGCACACGTTTTATAGAACATGCACAGAGAGCTCATTCCATACTTAGGCAGTTTTTTGGATTGTGGGTTCTCGGGCTGGCAGGCTAAAAAATGGGCCTCTATTGTTCCATTCCCTAGAAATAGCACTGAGGGTTCCATGACATACAAATTGACAAGCAAACTTGCAAACTATAGAAACTTATTCCCTCATTGGATACTTAGCTAGTTTTTGGATCGCGGGTTCTTGGGCTGGCGGGCTCAAAATTGGGCCTCTGATGTTTCGTGCCCTACAAATAGCACTGACAGTTCCGCGAGATACAAAATGAGACATGTAGTTCTGTTACATATCTGTGGAAATTACATGAACATTTAAAATCATATAATAGAATAGTAATAACGTGTGTTACATTTAGTTTTCTTTAAAACTAAGGATTTTCTTGGACAAAACAAATATAGGATTGTCGAATTAGTTTTCTTTGCACACGTTTTATAGAGCATGTGTGGAGGCCTCATTCCATACTTAGGCAGGTTTTGGATCACGGGTTCCAGGGATGGCGGGTTCAAAAATGGGCCTATGTTGTTATGTGCCCTAGAAATAACACCGAGTGTTCTGCGACATACAAATTGACAAGTGGACTTGCGAACTATAGAAACTTATGCCCTCATTCGCAAGTTCTCAGGATGGTGGGCTCAAAATTGAGCCTCTGATGTTCTATGCCCTACAAATAGCATTGACAGTTCCACGATATACAAAATGAGACACGGAGTTGCGGACTCTACAAATTTACCAGAAATTAATAATGTCAGTTACATATCTGTGGAAATTACATGAACATTTAAAAGCATATAATAGAATAGTAATAATGTGTCTTACATTTAATTTGATTTAAAACTAAGGCTTTTCTTGGAAAAAAAAATATAGCATTTCCGAATTAGTTTTCTTTGCACACGTTTTATAGAGAATGCACGGAGCCCTGATTCCATACTTAGGTAGTTTTTGGATTGCGGTATCTCAGGCAGGCGGGCTCAAAAATGGGCCTTTGTTGTTCCATGCCCTGAAAACAACACCAAGAGTTACGCGACATACAAATTGACAAGCAGACTTGCGAACTATATAAACTTATTATAAAATAAATAATGTATGTTACATATCTCTAGAAATTACATCAACATTTAAAAGAATACAATATAATAGTAATAACGTCTGTTACATATTTTCGTGGAGGAAAAAAGAAAGAAATTAGCATTCCCGAAACAATTTTCTCGAAAGAAAAGGGTTCTGGATAGAAGAGAAATCGAAATCCATCAAAGCATAGGTTCCTGGACACCCAAAAAGTTAGCATACAATAGAATAGTAACAATGTTGTTAAAGACAAAAAAATTAGCATACAATAGGACATAAGAAATGTACCAGATCATAATTAGTTTTCTTTGGAAAAAACAAGAAAGGTTCCTGGAAACCCAAAATTTAGTATACAATAAAGGCATTGTCGAATCCTTTTCTTTGGAATTTATAAAAAATTAATAATTTCTGTTACATGTTTCTGGAAATTTAAATGCGTTTTTCATATAGACTGGGATTGGGGCTCCCATGGACCATAAAAATAAATAAGTACAAGAATTAGGAACGTTGAAAGAAGTGCACGATGGTAGAGAGGAAGACCTGAAAAGAAGAAATTGGAAGTTATGAGTCTTTGGTTACAATTTTCTATTTAAATAGGTCATAAGTGGATTGATAAAGAAAACAAAATGACAACATAGAATTAAAGTGTATTGATAAAGAAAACAAGATTCCAATATACACTTACTATGAAGCCGATGCATTTTTGTTGCTATCGTTGATGGTCGGTGGAGTCTTGTTGATCAGTTGTTTCCCTTCCTAGACAAGGCTATCCTTTCTCTGTTGGAACCATTCTTCGATGTGGCTTTTCATGGGGATTGTGTTGATTTCATCCCGAATTTCTATGTCGTAAAGGTCATTTTCTAATTTTTTTAGATCCATTGAAATACTATGTAGACTCTGTTCAATTTGTTCATTGTGTGTCACATAGTCCATTACCTAGCGCTCATGCTCATCTAGATGATGATCAATTATGCCATAAAAAATTTCCAAAGACAACCTCTTTAAAATATCAACTTGTTCCTGGAAGGATTCTTTGGCGATTTCCAACGATTTGAGAATTAAGTTTGGATCTTGAACCTCGTTGGTAGTTCCGGCTAAGTCCATTTGCAACAGGCTTGTGAATAAATCTTCCTTTTCTGATATGACTTGTTTACATGATTTGACAATGAGCTCTAGGTTGTCAACTTTCTTTTTCCAACATGCTTTTACTTTTTTGGTCTGCATTGGGGAGGGGAGCTTCTCTTGTCTTCTTTTCAGTTCTGATGTGTTGATGACATAGTTAGCAAAAGGGGCCAGTACCTGATCACAAAAATGTTGTTCATTTCTTAAATTTGCCTCCAAATGTTGCAGGAAATCATTGGCCTTCTTTCCAAAGGAAACTAAATTTTGCAATGTTTCCCAGGCTTCAGTAAGTAGATGCATTATTTTTTTGATGTTATTCTCTACAAGGGATCTAGAGAATGAAAGGAAGGTAGAGGATTCTTTCATCTTGGCTGCAGTGGTAGCAAGCACGATTTTTTCCAAAGGACTGGAAAATTCTAGGGTTGCAATCAAAGCATGCTCATATTCGTTGAGGCGGTCTTTTATATTGGCATTTTCCGTCTCAATTCCTCCAATGGAATCACGAAGAATTTAACCGGTGACCTGGTGAAATGAGGAGATTTGGGACAACTGCATTTCCCTAAAGTTAATCTCTATGCGAGATTTTCCTTTCCTGGTTGTTACATCTTTCTTGTCAATGACCATACTTTTAGATTGGCTGTCAAAAATAGTGCTATGGATTACGAAGGATTCATCTACGTCAAAAAATTTGGTCTCAGATATTTCCACCGTGGACGACCCAATTTTCTGCATGTGTTTATTTCAATTTCAAGTTGCGGTTTTCCACTTTCAATTTTGGGTTCCTCCGCTTTCCCTACATTGTTTTTTCTCTTCTTCGCCAGTGGAATTTTGTGATAACTATCAATATTTATGCGAGGAGGGTTCTTATATCCTCCTTCCCTCGAAGATTTATGGCTTTCTTTCTTACTCGGGTGGACCATTGAAGCGATGCTCTGTGATGTCGTGCTATTGGGAGTGCTGGTGGGGGACTGGGTACTCTTCTCACCAGATACTTTTCCATGTTGCCTGTACAATTCAGTCACTCTTAGAAATGTCTCTGCGTCGTAATTGACAAAAGAAGGGTTTTTGTCGACATTGTTCTTGTCTTGGGTCAGTTGTCTATCGATTAAAGAGGTGTTAAAGCCAACAACCAACAAATGTTCTCGAAAAATTCCATTAGGGTCAAACCCTTTTAGCCTTTCAGCATACGTTAGGTTCAATTTCTTGAAATGGGAGGAAAACTCATCAATCTTGTTGATGTTTCTGCACATGAAGTCTCTGACTTTCCAGGGCAGAGGAATGAACTATTTTTTTTTCTTGTCATGGAAAAAATTCAACCAATTGTTGTATTTCCTTGCTATTTCTGCAACAAATATCTTGTCTATGATGTGGCATGGAAGGAAGGAAATATTTTTCGTAGAGACAAATACCATGAGGACACTGTGATTTTCCTCTTGCTCAAGTGTGCCCTTCCTATTCAAAAACATGGTTGCGTGGCTAGACATCCGCGGAGCATCCTTGCTTAACAGTAAATCTTTGAAAACTGGGACAAAGCCATTAAAAACTTCATAAAAACAATGGGAGGCCTTGTGCCTCCAAAGGGCCTCGTACCAGAATGTTACTGGGTCGAATCCACAGCTTATTTCATTGGAAAGAGAAAGTTTTGGAAACGGGCAACAATGCACAATTGCGAAAATTAAGTAGGATGACATATAAAATTTATTCGATTCTTTGAATCGTGAAAACTAGCAACAAAGATCAATGGAAATTATCTTCCCCCAATCAAAAATGTATTGTTCCTTGACTGTGAAATAAAAAATATAAATAATTATATGGGAAATGCTTGTCATGGATGCTTGTCCCATTATTCTTGTAAATAACCAAGCAATTTCTCGGAATAGATTTCTAAAGGAACTTACCTACAACCTTGTGATATGTTCAGGAACTATTGTCGGGTCTTCAAGGAAGTCGGCTAAGATGTCCATCCCGTTATCATGTTTTTCTAGAAACTGTTTGCAGTCTTGTCCTCTAAACATCAATGTTGGCTTCAATAATTTTAAGATCTTGCGAAAGAGTTGAGGTGAAAAAGAAACAGGAGAATGGTTGCGCAGTGGAATAATTTTTTGGCCTGGAATATATTTTTAGGCGCACCAAGAGACCACCTCCTTACAGTAAAAAACCTTAGGAACGTAGCCTGGACGAGCGATTTTGTAGGTCCAAATCACTTCATTATGGGTGGAATGGGATGAATAGTAAAAGTATGCCTTGGACCACTGGAAGTTCTGGTCCTCGTGTGCAAACATATTTACTATATCTCCACAAAACTATTGTCGACCTGCTACCATAAGTCTACAAGAACGTTTTTTTGCTCCAGATGATGAATGAAATGAAAATTTGGAAGCGATAATATAAACCTGCACAAATTTTGGTCTAAAGCATATAAATGGGAGATGTCCTCGAGACTTTCGTTGATTAATGACAATTTGGATGATTGTTGCATGATGCATTGTTAACGTTAAAAACTAGTAATTGCATACATAGAAAATGCAAACATGCCAGATATTGCAATCAACGATTAAGCATTGTAGATTTCTTAAGCATCCCAATATGACGACGCATGTTCGATATGAACAATCGGAAGGGACAAAATAACTCTCCGCACATGTTGGTTTAATGCGTAATAATGGGAGATATCCTCGAGCGTTTCAACCATTAATGAAAATGTTGACGGTTCTTGCATGGTCACCTATTAGCATGAAAGGTTTCTAATTGCATAGTAAGAAAGTACAGAGTTCGCGGGCACGAGAAAAAAATATCTGCAAAATAGGGTTGCAAGGTACAACCATTGAAGGTGAGGGTGCGAGGGTCAAATTGTATGTATCATAACATTTTTAGTGCAATGCGCATAACAATGAAGAGGGTATGGTAGGACATCTGAAAGGATAGGAAGTTAGTGGGGATGGAAGGCAGTGAGAGAAACTTTGAAACATTTGTGAGCTGTGGTAGAGTGAAGAGTGGATGATGTCAGAATGCGGTAGTCAATTTGTATATTACGCAGGGTGCGATGCCACCTGTTTCATGCCTCTATGTCCAGTTGTCACTACTAAGAGTTAATTTAGCATTAAAAATAATTTTTTAGATACTGGTAGATACCTCATAGGTATTAACATCCGTAAACAATGGAAATCTCCACCCTGCTAGCCCTACATTATGTTTTTCAATTTGTATATCGCGGAACTAGAAGCGTTGTTAGGAGGACACAAAATAATAGAAGTGCAATGTCAAGTCATCCAGTTTGTAGGCCCTCTTGTCAATTTCTATATCGCAGAATTCTGGGTGCTATTTTTAAGACATGCAACAATGGAGGCCCAATTTTGATCCCGCTTGCTCGAGAACCCGCGATAAAAAATGTCGCTAGGTATGGAATGTGGAATCCGTACATGATCTATAAGATATCATGTCCATACTTCATAGTCCCATAATACACGAGAAGAAAAAAAGGGAAAAAGGATGAAGTAGTTGGTAGTGGAATTGTAGATCACAGAAATTTTGAGTGGAAGATGTATATAACGGAACAAAAAGGAACATAGTTAAATTATGCCAACTCGGCAACCATGGGTATAAAATTCATTAAGTATGAAAAGGAACAGCGGGCGGTCCAATTCGCCATGCGAGGATATAGATGGAGATGAAATTGGGGCCAACCCGACAACCTTGGACATAGAATTGGCAAAGTCTGGAAAGAAAAAATGGTTAGTCAGATTCTTCGTGTGATTATATAGATGGAGATAAATATATGTCAACCCGCCAATGTTGGGGTTGCATATTTAGTGAACTCGGAAACAGGAGGATCCAAAACAGGCTGTGAAGGTGTCTGCAGAAGACGCAAGGCCTGGACGTTCTAATTGTATCGCTTCAAACATTTTAATGCATAATCTGTAACATGGAAGAGCGGACGATGTCAGAATCTGGTAGTCAATTTGTATTTGGTAGTCTAGTTATATACTTAGTCACGTTTCTATGATCGTGGGTTCCAACGTTGGCATGTTGACATATCTTCATCTCCATCTATATCCTCGCATGGTGAATTGGACCGCTCGTTGTTCCTTTTCATACATAGTGAATTTTATGCCCGCGGTTGTCGAGTTGGCACAATTCAAGTCTTTTGATTCTTGTTCCGTCATCTACATGTACCACTCAAAATTTTTGTGATCTACAATTCCACTGTGAAGTTCTCCATAATTTTTCCCTTATTTTCTTCGCGTGTATTATGGGACTATAAAATATGGACATGATATTTTATAGAGCATGTATGGATTCCACATTCCATACGTAGTGACATTTTTTATCGCGGGTTCTCGGGCGAGCGGGCGGAATCAAAATTGGGCCTCCATTGTTCTGTGCGCTACAAATAGAACCCTGAATTACACGATATACAAATTGACAAGAGGACCTATGGACTGGTGGACTCAACATTGCACTTCTATTATTCTGTGTCCTCCAAACAACACTCCCAGTTTCACGATATAGAAATTGACACATGGAATGCAGGGCTGGTGGGGTGGAGATTGCCATTGTTTACAGATGCTAGTCCATATGAAGTATCTAATAGTATCTAAAAAATTATTTTGAATACTAAATTAGCTCTTAGTAGTGGCAACTGGACACAGAGGTATGAAATAGTTGGGATTGGACAAATTTTGAGTGCAAGATGTATATAAATGAACAAAAAATGAACATAATTCAATTGTGCCAACTTGACAACTTCAGGCATAAAATTCACTAAGTATGAAAAGGAACAGTTGGGGGTCCAATTCTCCATGCGAGGATATATATGGAGATGAAATTGGTGCCAACCCGACAACCGTGGACATAAAATTGGCCAAGTATGGAAAGAAACATCGGTCGGTCGGATTCGTCATGTGATTATATAGATGAAGATAAAGATATGTGAACCCGCCAATGCTGGGGTTGCACATTTTGTGAACCCGACAATAGGAGGATCCAAAATAGGTTGTGAATGTGTCTGCAGAAGACGCGAGGCCCCGACATTCTAATTGTATCGCTCCAAACATTTGAATCCATAATCTGTAACATGGAAGAGCGGACAATGTCAGAATCCGGTAGTCAATTTGTATATTGCGACCTTTAGGACCGCGGGGTCTCAGGTGGGTGGGCTCAAAATTGGGACTCCATTGTTCCGTCCCCTATAAATAGCACCCAAAATTTCGTGATATACAAATTGACAAGCGGACCTGTGGACTGGCTGATTCAACATTGCACTTCTATTATTCTATGTCCTCCAAATAGCGCTCCCAGTTTCTTGATATAGAAATTGACACACGGAATGCAGGGCTGGTGGGGTGGTGATTGCCATTGTTTACGGATGCTAATCCCTATGAAGTATCTAACATTGTCTAAAAAATTATTTTGAATACTAAATTAGCTCTCAGTAGTGACAACTGGACACATAGGTACAAAAGAATTGGGATTGCACAAATTTTGAGTGGAAGATGTATATAACGGAACAAAAAGGAACAAATTTCAATTGAACCAACCCGACAACTACAGGCATAAAATTCACTAAGTATGAAGAGGAACAATGGGTGGTCCAATTCGCCATGCAAGGATATAGATGGAGATGAAATTGGCGCTAACCCGACAACCGTGGACATAAAATTGGCCAAGTATGGAAAGCAACAACGGTCGGTCGGATTCGTCGTGTGATTATATAGATGGAGATAAAGATATGTCAACCCGCCAATGCTGTGGTTGCACATTTCGTGAATCTGGCAACAGGAGGATCCAAAACAGGCTTCAAAGGTGTCTGGAAAAGATGAGAGGCCCCAACATTCTAATTGTATAGCTCTAAACATTTGAATGCGTAATCTGTAACACGAAAGAGTGGACGTTGTCGTTATGTGGTAGTCAATTTGTATATTGCAGAGTGTGCAATCCCAAATGTTTCGTACCTCTGTGTCCAATTGTCACTACTAAGAGCTAATTTAGTATTCAAAATATTTTTTTAGATATTGCTAGATACTTCATAGAGATTAGCATCCGTAAACAATGGCAATCTCCACCCCGCCAGCCCTGCATTCCATGTGTCAATTTCTATATCGCGAAACTGGAAGCATTGTTTGGAGGACACAGAACATTAGAAGTGCAACGTTGAGTCTGCTAGTCCGCAGGTCCACTTGTCAATTTGTATATCGTGGAATTCTGGGTGCTATTTGTAGGGCACGGAACAATGGAGGCCCAATTTTGAGCCCACCTGCCCGAGAAGCCATGATCCAAAATGTCGCTAGGTATGGAATGTAGACATGCTCTATAAAATATCATTTCCATATTTTATAGTCCCATAATACATGGGAAGAAAATAAGGGAAAAAGGACAGAGAAGTTCGCAGTGGAATTGTAGATCACGGAAATTTTGAGTGGTAGATGTAGATGACAGAACAAAAAGAAACAAAGTTGAATTGCGCCAACTCGGCAAGGGTGGGCATAAAATTCACTAAGTATGAAAAGGAATAGAAAGCGGTCCAATTTGCCATGCGAGGATATATATGGAGATGAAGATATGTCAACACGCCAACATTGGAACCCACGATCATAGAAATGCGACTAAGTGTATAACTAGAAATTGATAACACACAGGAAGAAGACAAGGGAAAAGTATCTCATCGAAGAACATCTAGTCTTTGATTATTAATGCAAATGATTTCAAACCCCTGCTAAGTTATCACCAGTTAAGGCATAAATTGCAGATCACATAAGTATATTTCATGCCACTATGTCCACTTGTCACTAGTAAGAGCATTGTTCATGTATATTAGGAAGGATGTGAAGTTGTTGGGGATGGAAAGCAGCAACATATACTTTGAACAAAGTTAATGTATACGAGGAACCTGCAGTGGAATTGTATATCACGAATGTTTTGAGTGTAATATTTATATACTGAAACAATAAGAAGTTGGGTTCGTAAGCGCTGGCCCCGTAGTGTCGGCCATAAAATTGGCTATGGAAAGGAACAACGGTTGGTCCAATCCATCGTGTGAGGATATAGATGGATATGAAGACATGTTATCCTGCCAACTCTGGAACTAGATACCATAGAAAGGGCACTAAGTATATATCCAGAAAGAAATAATGAGTGGGAAGAAGAAAAGGCCAGTTTGTATGCGCCGATCCGGCAACCATGGCTATAAAATTGCCTAGGTATGGAAAGGTACAACTATTGGTCGGATTTTTCATGTGAATATACAGATGGAGATGAAGATATGTCAGCACGTGAACCCTACAACCACCCATCATATAAAAACGACTAAGTATAAAAACAGAAAGCCATAATGGATGGGAAAAGCAAAAGGGGAAAAGAGATAAGTATCTGACAGTCGAAAAAACATTTTTTTTCCGTTTATTAATCGCAAAGTTTTCGAACCCCTACTGGGTTCTCACTAGTAAAAGAATTAACTGCATATCACTGAAGTTATTTGGCTGCAAGATGTATATGACGGAACAGGGGACATAGGTGTTGGGTACCGCGAACCTGGGGCCTGGTGCCTAGATAACTGGCTAAGTCTTGGCCAAGACAAAGGTTTGATATCTATTTCAATAGTATTCATACTAGTATCTATCAATGGAGAAATTTTTCATATTTATCTTAATAGTATTCATACTAATATATATTAATCGATTGTTTATGTTTCAAATGAAAATGATCTCCCAATTTGCAAGATGCTCTTCGGTTTGCAAATTTCCTTGAAAGCACAAAAAAATTGACTGCAAGATGTACATAACGCAACAAGAAACATGAATTTGCATTGTGGTCTCAGGGAGATAAAATCCTTATAATCTATTCATCTTGTATTGCTTGCAATGACATGAGAAAACACCAGCTCTCCATAAACATCAATTCTAAATTAAATTAAATGCAATCAATATTTGGTGTGACTTAAGTACTTAAAACATAAATTGCATACTACAGAAGTTCTTTGGCTGCAAGATGTGTATGACGGAATACGGAACATAGTTGTTTAATACCGCAAACCCAAACATAATTGCCTAAGTTCTTTTTATTTATTCCAATAGTACTGATATTAGTATATATGCATTGATATTATCAAATAGAAGAAGTTGCAATATATCCAACATACTGAATAGGAACATTGTGTCCATAGTTGAGATGCTTATGAAAAATTATTCTTAAATGTAAAATGTAAAGAAAGAACAGACCGGTCTTTATTTAGATTGAAGTAGTGGGCAACAGAAAGTAAAGCTTCTCGTTCATGTTTAACGACACAGGGGAAGAAGGTACAAAATACAATTAAAACAAATACCAGAAATTGGAAAATACTGAAATATGTACATTGATGAAGCTTCGTGACAATTTTCTTGGCGTTCAAACTCTTTATTCATAAAGAATGAGTTGAATATCAATTTTGGGTTTTGTACTTAATCAGTGTTGTCAACTACATCTATCCTAGTTTTTTGAATACCTTGTCTCTTCCAAATATGGCCTTCTTGAAATGGATTCTTATTCAACATTCCATTCTTTGTCAAGTATTAATTTTCCTCTACTGTCGAAAAGTTGGGTTTGAAGGTTCTTTCCTTCCAATGTTCCTGACCCTTGACATCCGAGACAACTTAGAAATGAGATTCAGGCTGATTTCAAAGTGGACGGAGTCGTTTTATGTCACAATAGCTATGGCAGGGGAAACAAATTCAAGTACGTAGTGACTGGTATTCTCCCTGTATTCGATCATCTGTTTGGTTGAAAATCCTGCATGAGGATTTGTATGTTGAACTTCTTTTCTTTATTACAATAAATTGGAAGAAACGTTCAACCCAGATGAAAAATGAAAATATCTTGAGGTGCATAACTTCTTCAGGCAGCAGAGGTGTGGAAAGTGCATCAAATGTTGCAGAACGTACCAGCACGGGTCTGACAAGTGTATCAAATGTTGCAGATGGCATCAAAATATATCTTTCCTCATAGCGGTGGAGGTGACACCAAATATGTGGAGTCTGCAACTACATCCAGAGGAAACCGAACAAACTTTGGAAAAGAACATGGCTTTCTATCAAGTTGGTTACCAAACCCACATGTAGCTCATAAAACTTTGAAATAGCAACTTTTGTCGTGATAATATGTTGTTTTATCCACCCATACAGTTTCTATTACCCGCCTCTGGTTACATTCGCAAATGGAGAAATATTTTGTGTCATTTACGAACATGATAGCCTATTTTGCAAGCCACTGTAAATGCACCACCCCCGAGGAAAAAACATTCTTCTAGGATCTGTACAATTTGATACACTTTGCAAATCAGTGTTGTTGGAATAAGCTATATACTCAAATGAAGAACTATTTTGCACACGACCTCAAAATCCATTACAATTCCCAATAAGAAAACAAAGAAGTTCAAACAAATCTCCAGGCAGCCTTTTCAACCAACCAAAGCATCGAACACAGGGAGAACACCAACTAGAACATAGTTGTTCTTTTGTTTTCATTCTCTCTAATTTTCTCTTGTATAACTGAATTTTTTTTACTCAAATCTCACGTCACATAAAACCAGTCTCTCTTCTTTCATCTGCCCCTCAATCACATCTCTAAATTGTCTAACATGTCCATGACTAGGAACATTATAATGAAGGCACCCTAAAGCACAACTCTTTGATGACAGAGAGAAATGGAAATAAGTATTTAAAAGAAATGCTGGATGATCTTCCGTAGATTTTGTGTTGATTCGTTTTAATGACAGATGTTTTCGATATTTTTTCTTATTAATGCCAATATTTTTTAATATGTACGTTGAATAGTGACTAGCAACATGTATTAAAATTCACATATCCGAGCCGATTCTAAAATATGACATCTAAGATATGAACAATATTAAATAGGGACATGATGTCAAGGTCTCTTTGGGTGACACATTCGTGAACTATGCTGAAGCTTTTAAGAAAACTAAAACTGCACAAGAAAAAAAATAAAATAAAAAATTATTTTCGCAAATTCAAAATGAAGGCAAAAATAAATTACCATATCCCATAATATTCGCATGCCTATTCATTTTAATGGGAGATGTACTCGAGCTTTCCAGTTATTGAAGCCCATCTTTTTGAACCTGTTTGGACGGTTCTGACTTTTGGAAGCATATTTAATGTGTATTGGGAAGCGGTGAAGGTAGTGAGGATGGATCCCTATGTAACAGACGGTTCCACTATTTTTCTGTCTTTTTCTCCACGAGCATATGTAAATCGTACATAAAGAAAAGTAATTCGAGAATGCTAATTTTTTTGGACATGAGCCCTTGAAATTCAAATAGTCCACAAGTCTGATTTTCAATTTGTATATCACGAAACTCTGCATGTTATTTCTAGGACACGGAACAACATAAGCCGAATTTAGATCCTGCCACCCCGAGAACCCGTGATCCAAAAAATGCTAACTATTTTTTGTGTGTGTTTTTGTCCACCAGCGTATGTAAAACATACGTAAACTAAACTATTTCGAGAATGCTAAATTTTTTGGACACCAGGCCCTTAAAATTCAAATAGTCCGCAAATCCGATTGTCAATTTGTATATCGCGAAACTCTCTGATTGTCAATTTCTAGCCGGCTACCCTGAGAACCCGTGATGCAAAAACTGGCAAAGTATGGGATGAGGGATTCGTGCATGCTTTATATATCTACTTTATTAAATCACATATTTCCTATGTTTAATTTATGTTGTTCAGGAAACCTATAATTTCATAAATTTCAATCTCTTATGTCCAGGAGCCCTTCTTTTAAAGAAAACTAATTCAGGAATGTTAATGTATACACTGAACACGACCTTGCGGAACTCTCCATTCTATTTGCAGGGCACGGAACAACATAAGCCCAATTTTCAGCCCGCCACCCCGAGAACCCGCTGTCATTAACTTATGTTGTCCAGGAAACCTATAATTTCATAAATTGCATTCTCTTCTATCCAAGAGCCCTTCTTTTAAAGAAAACTAATTTGAGAAAGCTAATGTATACATCGAACATGACCTGTCATAGTTTGATAGAACCTATCCGTGAAGCCACATCCATAAAACTGGCTAAGTATGCAACCGAACGACGACCAGTCAGAATGACCACAGAAACACGAGAAACTATAGAGTGAGAAACACAGTTTACAAGAGAAACATAAAAGGCAGACAACAGTTATATCTCCCACACAGAAAAATGCACTCTCATAACTATGAAACCATAGCAACAATGAATCCATGGAAAAAGCATCGACAACTATGAAATATACTTTGAGGCCGACAAACTCTACTTCAATGCGTAAGAGATGCAATTTACATCGCCTACAAGTTTTTACTCTGTTATTTTATCTTAATAGTATTCTATGCAAAATCCACTGCAAAAAAATGTAATCAAACATCCAACTGCAGATGCAGCATCCCAACATTGCAAACCCAGGGAAAACAAGAACAAGCATCAAATAAGAACCCAAGTGCAGGCACAGGACCAGAACCCTCCAAATAAAACCCACTTGCAGGTGCAGTACCAGAACCCTACAAATTCAAATCAAGGAACAATAAACAACATACATCGAAGAAATAAGAAAGCAACAACCACTCCCCTAGGGAAACATGCAAATTGCAACAACACGAACAGACAAGCAAGAACAACAACAACATGCAAATAAGAAATCAGTGCCATGCAAAAAACAAGCATGGACCAGTGAACCAACAATGCCATGAAGAAAATGTCTTGTAACAAGCCTGTTAAGTAACCATTCAACACTACCAAACCTATTAGGTATACATTTAAGTCTATTAGAAATACTCTGTAAACATTTAAGAAAAAAATTCAATGTGGAAGGTCTCTGACGTATCCCAAAAAAAATATTATATTTTTTGTAACAATAGCTCGAACACCAGAGAATGTATTGGAAGGAAAAAATTTCGATATGAAACCATATCAAACATTGCCATAAATTTAACTAGAATAAAATGCTAAACCAAACATTCAAATTAATGCTAGCATTAATCCACCTTTGAGGAATGCATAAGAAAATATATGATTCAAAAAGACCATATAGGATCAAATACTTTGTATATGCCAACATATATAACATTGGGAATAGCGAAGCCAACAATAAGACCTCCAATCCCTTGTCCAATCAGATCATGACAAATATGACACTTTTTTTTTATATAAAAATTGATGTTTTCAGTTCCCTAGTTCCAATAATAGATAATCTGGAAATATTTATGGTCAAAGGATAGACTAATATGAAGTCAAAGATTTATCGATTGCTATAGTCCCTATATGCCTACGGTAGAGACTAATAAGTAGATATGAATATGGTAGTGAAGAAATGACCTTTCACCATGGGATTAACAAGATACAACATCACATCCATAAATGACCAAGGAAGCAATGAATGGGAAAGATAACTTACATCAATAAAATCTTTGCATGAGTATCAAAGCATTATCCAACTAGGCCCTTTTACATATACATGAAGATAACTTTAATTGCCAATGAAAGGACTTGCTTCACATAAAAAGTATTGAACATAAATTAAGGAAAGACATGCAATATGGAAGATGGTTTACCTCTATCATTGTACAATACTTCCAAGCTTACTCCGAGGAGTTAAAGATAACTTATGTATTCTGAAAGTCACATCCAACTTGACATAGTATAATATAAGTGACTACAAACTTGGTTATCAAAGGAGTGTCCACTTGCCACAAAATCCATAATATAATATGTTCAAACTCACAAGCATCAAGGAAATGAACACTCATGAAGATAACTTACGACCATCCACAATTTCACAAGAGTATGATACACAAGTTAACAATGTCACTCTATTTCACATATGAAAATAGATTACAATGCAAAAACAAGACCCTTTGTAAGAGTGAAAATACCTCATTTATATAAATCCTAAATGTCTTTTGGCCTTCTACTTACATGAATTTTGTCTTGTTAATTATATGGTTCTTAGCATCCTAAATTAATTTAGCTAAATTATTTTACAAATTTGTCCTCATTCAAGAGAAAATGAATGGCCATCCATTTATGATAATAATACAAAATAATATTCACCATCTTTAGCCTTCATTCTCCCCTATTTTTCCTTTTGTGTTGGCTAAATAGTATTGGGAGTTTGATCATGTAGTCTCTTTCTTCGAGTATTGGATGGGAATAACTATTCATACTTGCCGATTTGTCTCACACTGAGTTTGATGTCCAAATTCACTGATTTGTCTTATTTTGCTTGGGAAAACTTCATCATGAGTTTAAATGTGAAATTATTTTGTTTCTCAAGTTTCATTCTACTTTTACCTTCTAGTGGCTCTTTGCGTTGGCTCTTTGGGTGAATGAAACTCAACTCTCACTCACTTGATTGGTATGCACAAACTTTAGTGATTTTATCTCATTCAAATCTTTTCTTTCAAAATAGTTGCTTTTCTTCTCTTCTTGGACTAACATGCTTCTACTTTTATCCTTCATTCTCCACTATTTTTCCTTTTGTGTTGGATGAAAACTCTTGGGAGTTTGAGCATGTAGTCTCTTTATTAAATTCCTAGATGAGAATAACTATTCATACTTTCCCATTTGTCTCGCAGTGAGCTTGATGTCCAAATTGTCTTATTTTGCTTGGGAAAACTTCTTCACGAGTTTAAATGTGAAATTATTTTCCTTCTCAAAAATGGATTGAACATTTAATTCTACTTTCTTCTTCTAGTGGCTCTTTGGGTGAATGAAACACAACTATAGCTCACTTGATTGGTATGCACAAACTTTAGTGATTTTATCTCCTTCAAATTTTCTTTTTGAAAATAGTTGGTTTTCTTCTCCTCTTGGACTGACATCCTTCAAGTATGATACATTAGACATTCCTTCAATAGCATAGAGACTGACTTATGCATTCTTCCCTTCAATTTCTTGGATCTGTTAATTTATTCTTCACGCCTTCATTGAATCCTACAAACCGAATGAAAGAAGCTTCATGAATTTTGTTTACATGAGACTAATATGAATTCAATGCATTAAATGAAATTTTAAACTCTTCGTATAAAGGAAAGGAATTTATAAATGAAATCCACTTAGATATCAGATCTTTATTATTAATGGAACAAGCTCTTTTTGTCTCATAAATTTCATATTTCTATCATTTCCCATCAAAATCTATTCATACTATTGGCTTGTTGGATTACATGTGCATGGAGTTCTTTGAAGATGGAAAAGTAAGAATTGAATCATGTTATGGTTAAGTGATTCATTTAAAAACAAAAGATAGATATAGAGAGCATAAACATTAAGAAAAATGCATACGTTTTGAAAAGGGTTTTTTCATGAGATCCTTCATTTGAAATCCATCTTATCTAAACTAACTCTCTACTACAAACTCGAACCAATGAAAATATATGAAACCATATATGAGAGAGCTTTGATCTTTAGGTTAATTAGGAAACACACTTCAAACATGGTTTTAGTCACAAACTACAAACCATATGTCAATACAAGATTTCTTGTTCAAGCCAATGCATTTGGAGTTTGAGAAACAAACATGCATTCTCTTCACATGCAAAATCTCAAACATTGAAAATTTTTACAAGCTTGCTTGTTTAAGCCAATGCATTTGGAGTTTGAGAAACAAACATACATTCTCTTCACATGCAAAATCTCAAACATGGAAAATTTTTAGGCATGAGCACAAATATGAGAAATGGAAATTTAACTATAAATAGTTTATCATTAGGAAAAATAGTCTTTGCTAAATCTTTTTTTAAATTCCCGATTTAAACATACATTCTCTTCACATGCAAAATCTCAAACATGGAAAATTTTTAGGCATGAGCACAAATATGAGAAATGGAAATTTAACTATAAATAGTTTATCATTAGGAAAAATAGTCTTTGCTAAATCTTTTTTTAAATTCCGGATTTGAGGATTAAAGTAAATTTGCAAAAATATTTATTTTATTTTATTTATTATTACAATATAGTTCAAATTTTTTTATAGCATCATTCTAGGAGATTGGAAATATGCAAAGAACTACTTCTAACTTCACTATGAAAATTCAATTTAGATTCACCCAACACTCATGAAATCATAGTCAAGCAAATAGGAAAGAAACGAATTCATCTATTAAATATTGAATTCATAGCAAAAATGCACTTGATAAGAATGAATATAGGTGTTGGTAATTACACTTTGTTTGGCTCAAAACTCAAGCTTTAAAACCAAATTCAATTCCAAGTATATAAAGAAATATTTATAGCTGAAACGACAATGGAAAATGGAGGTTATTCAAGCTTCAATCCATGGGATGAATAGCTGAAATTTTCACTAAAGCACATGTTTTCTCTTTTACGAAGAGTTCCATTAGTTATTTTGTTGTTTAATTTTTTCAGCCAATGTTTATTTCTCAGTTTATGAAATTTTTCATGGCATCCATATCCATTTACGCCCTCCTCTGGCATTAGTTATTTTGTTGTTTGATTTTTTCAGCCAATGTTTATTTCTCAGTTTATGAAATTTTTCTTTTCTTCATTCATGGTGGCCATCTCCATTTCCACCCTCCTATGGCTTCAAACTTCAAGCCTATCAATGTGTATTCACGTTCATTCTTTTATCATTTCCTATGTCCATTGTGGAATGGTTGTGATGGCTCTTTCATGGTTGTCATCTCTTTTCCCTCTTCAACCAAATAAAAATAAAAATAAAATGAGAGAAAAAATCCACAGAAAATGAAAACAGACAACCAAATGCACAAATGAAGGGAATATCGACATTCTACCTCTTATTGGAAAATGGTTTATCCCTTTCATAGCACTGCGAGGAGAACCATTGTACCCATCGTTGGCCTTGCATGTTTAGAGGTCATATTGCTATATTTGGGAGCTAAACTGTCTTCCCATTCATATGAATCTTAAGTTGAACTCTTCAGCACTATGCTTGAGTTTTGGGTAGCTTGAGCCAAAGAAACCCCTATGCAAGAGAACTCTTTTTCCTCACCTTCATCACTGAGTTTAAGCCCAAGAAATCCCCCAGGCTAGCAAACTTCGTTTTCTCGCCTTTATTGCTGCATGGAGGGTTTAGCAAGCTAACTATTGATGCAAGTGAATATAAAAGGTTGTTAGTAGTGCACCATAATAGCTTGATTCTAATCTCTTACCTCACAAGATTACCAGGGCTCTAAGGTGAGCGATATAATCCTGGGCGAGATAGAATGTTATTGGACAAATTGGAATTGGTATAAACATACTTGCAACACTTTTTAATCCATGAATTACAAAAGATAAGTCTTAAAGAAATACAAGAAGTGAAATTGAGGTGCCCACCACGAGTTCCAGAGATTTATCGATCCTTCGGTGCCAGTGAGGGGCCTTAGGGACTTAGTAATCATGTGCTTGGGATACCCTGATCGGGTCTTTGAAAATGGAAATAAGTGTGTTTTGTATTTGAGAGTGGTACCTAGTCTGGTGGATTGAACTTGTTTCAGTGGAGAAAAACAGGAATAGTCGAGCAGATTAGTAGTCGTTTGAAACAGGGGAGGTGGGGCGCTGGAGGGGGTTTAGTTCAAACAGGGTGGCCACCATGCCTACTCAGTCTCTGTCCTCAGCAACTCCTTTGTTTCATCCTATGGCAGGTTCAACAGTTTGTCCCAAAGCACAGGGGAGATCGGGCATGGGTCGTCGTGGGATATTCAAACATAACACCACCCTGCATTGAATGCATGGATGGGACTTCCAGCGAGTGCGTTGAGGAACATGGCCTATCACGAGGAACGCAAATACATAGAACGGTAGCCAGTGGCGATAAATAGGAAGGCGTGGAACGAATACGGGTGATCGGGAGTGGGTCAGAAACTAGTTTTATGGGATTGTATCCTGGTGTTAGAGATGTCCCATCAAGCTCCATTTCATAGAATGAGTATCATACACCTCATTTTAATGAACTGTAAACTTTGGATCCAATGATACACACCCGAGCATGCACGACATTTGCTTATTTCCCGTCGCGTTGGATAGTTCATACTTTTACATCATTGGTAAATATTCTCCTTCACCAGACCAGAATGGCTATTTGACAAGCATCATCCTGATACGGTACACTATGCTTTTACACCCTCGATTAATATTCTCTTCATTAAATCATATAGGGTATCGATTTCCAATGCATTTATTTTTTTACAAGTGATTTTTGTTTTGAATTGAAAATAATCCATGTAGGATCATTTTCATGGTATGGATATTTCATTTGAGCTTTTTAACCAGAATCAGTTAATTTTAAAAATATTAGAATAATTTATTTTATGCTAAAAAGTTGTAAAAGTAATTGTATAAAAAATAGAATAATTTATTCTATAATGAAAAGTTGTAAAAGTAGTTATATTTCTATAATGAAAAATTATAAAAGTAAATGTGTTTTTACATTCTAAAGTTGTAAAAGTAGTTGTATTTTAATTGACAAAATTAAATTAAGTATACATTTCAAAATAAAAATGATAAAATATTATATTTCCAATTTTTTACAATGTTAAAGGTTAACAAACAACCAAATAAATAAATTCTAATTTCAATAGAAATCGAAAGTAATAATAATCATACTTTGTAATTTTAAATGCAACTTTTTTATGAGTTATATGTATATTATAGACAAGTGTTACATGGCAGTGTAGTCCCTGCCTAAAAAGTTAATTTACCCGGGAAAATTAAAAGTTAATTTGTTGAGTTAATTAAAAGTAAATTAAAAATAAATTTACCTAGAAAGATTATCTTTAACAGAACAAGATTATATTCAGCTTAATTGTATCATGGACAAATGCAAAATATGATCACATGTATTCATTTAATACCATTTAAACTAAATATTTCAAATTTGTTTGTGGCAATGCCATAGCCAAATAATACATTGCCACAACCAAATTATATCAGTGCTTTCTTTTTATTTACTTTTCAACATTGTAGTTTCTCTTAATCTTGTTCATGTTCTGTTATTTTTACTAATTAAATATATTTAAAAAATAAATATTTATTAATATTAATATATCATGGACAAGTGCAAAATTAATTTACGATTGAAAATTATCCTCAACTTATAGTTGCAGAACAAGATTATCCTCAACCTTTATTTTTATTTACTTTTCAACATTGTAGTTTCTCTTAATCTTGTTCATGTTCTGCTATTCTTACTAATTAAAGATATTTTAAAAATGAATATTTATTACAAATAATCATCCCTTTAATACAAATACAAATACAAATAAATGGAATATTTTTTTCTTAGTAAACTTCCTCATTCCATACTTAGCCACTTTTTCGATCGCAGTTCGCATACATTGTAAGTCGGGGGGAGTTGAACTCGAAACCTTATGGAACTTCATTTTCATGGCACTTGCCATTAAAAAATAATTTTAATTATTCAAATTAAAATGAATATAAATTTTATAATACTTTTATTTATTAATAATTTCATTATTATAAAATTTATTTTTATTATATAAGAATATAAAATTTAATATAATTGTGGTTTTTTTAATATTTTCATAACTGAATTTTAAAATTTTTAACTAATTTTTTTAAGTTTATGGTAAATACACTCTAAGTAAAAATCAAAATTTATTTTGAATAAATTTTATTTTTAATTTAAATTTCAAATAAAATTAACAAAATTTGAAAATAAGAACAGTTAATTTTAAGTTTTAAATAAACTTTACTGTGTACTTTTGATTATAACTTTTTATTGATGTCTAATAAACTTTCTCATCTATATATAAACTTGATTGTATTTTTTTGGTGATATCTAATAAACTTTGAATGGGATAAAAAAAATGTATTTATTAATATTATATTTTGCATGCTTGTATTAGTAATATATTAATTGAATTTAAAAGGTGTGATACATTAAATTATAGTGAGAGGTATTTTTTATTTTGAAAATATGAGGGAGGGTGTAAGATTGGATGGTGGGATACACCCAATAATTGTGTTTGTTTAATCTTTATCCTTTAATAAATTAGTTATTCAACTATTAATTAGTGAGGAGAGATATTGTTGATGGATGGTGATCGATATCAACTATCTAACATTATCTAAAAACATTATTTACAAAGATTAAATTATTAATATTGAATATTAATATTATGCAATTTAATTACATAAAATTATTAAAGGATGTTAAATCAATTTTTTTTAAATGTATCATCGATATAAAATGCGTTTTTTTTTATGAGGTAATATCTAATAAACTTGAAATGGGATAATAACTATGTTTATTATTATTATATTTTGTATCTTTGTGTTTATTATTATTCATTTTTCTGTCTAGGTGCGCAGGTTGGCAGACTCACGTGTTCACATTTATAGTCATGCTTCTGTATCACGAGTCTGATCGATGACTTCCTCATTCCATACTTAGCCACTTTTTGGATCGCTGGTATGCTCAAAATTGTGATTCTATTGTTTCGTGTCCTCCAAACAACACCCCGAGTTTTGTGATATAAAAATTGACAACCGGACTCCCGGGCTGGGGGGCTCAAGATTCCACCAATATTATAAATTTTGAAGAATCCTTAAAAAGTAATTTAGTTATAAACAAAAACGGTTATTTTATATTATTAAGGGTTGATCAGGTTAAAATGAAATGCTCATGATACCATTAACTTTAATTATGGTAATTCTTACTTTATTTTCTGAAAGTTTAACTTCTGAATTACTATTTCAAGCTTCCATATAACCATTCTCTTACATATTTTAATAAACTTCAACGATATTTAAACTTTATGGTCTCAAACTTCCATATAACCATTAACTTTCATAGATATTTTAATAAAATCTAGATATTTATTTTAATTTTAAACATGTATTTTTTAAAAATAATTTTTATTATTCAAATTAAAATGAATACAAATTTGTCCCCGAGGTTTAGGACAGTCAGTGACGGAGTGTGTTTTTAAGCCACTCTGTGTTGAAAAGTCACCGGTTCGAAACCTGCGAGGACAAAAAATCTAACCATGTTAAGGGTTGGTGTGGCTCAGGCCGGGTGCGATCCTTGGGTGATTTTGACAGCTTAGATGCCCCTGAGTCACGGTTTCTCAAGACAAAGGTTAATCCCGATGCCAAGAAGGTCCGGACCAATTAACAAACAAAAAAAAAAATGAATACAAATTTTATAATAATGAAATTAAAATGAATACAAAATTTATAATACTTTTATTTATTAATTAACTTCATTATTATAAAATTTAACTTAATTTTATAAGAATATAAAATTTAATCTAATTGTGTTGTTTTTAATATTTTCATAATTGAATTTTAAAATTTTTAACTAATTTTTTTAAGTTTATGGTAAATACACTCTGAGTAAAAATCAAAAATTATCTTGAATAATTTATATTTTTTAATTTAAATTTCAAATAAAATTAACAAAATTTGAAAATAAGAATAGTTAATTTTAAGTTTTAAAAAAACTTTATTGTGTACTTTTGATTATAACTTTTTATTTATGTCTAATAAACTTTCTCATCTATAGTGGTCGAACGTGTGGTTGCACCCAGAGATACTATATTAAATGGTATCGTGACCCATGCAAACATAAGTGGATCAAAACCCACCCCTATGTCCTTTAAATTTTTAAGGTTAACATTTAGTTTGATGCAAGGACAAGTATCACTCCCATTGAGAAAACCCTAAGCCTTCCTGGCCGCCTTTGTCCTTCTCGACCGCCCCTCGGCCCTCCCGGATGCCCACTCATCCCTCCCTTCTCCCTCTAACCCTCCCCATGGCCTTTGAAAACCTAGATCTTGATCCCCCTTCAAACTTATTAGACAAATTCCTCGCCTTTAAATCCCTCGTAGGTTCTCTCTGCCCCCCCTCTCCCCGACCCATCCTAGCACCTCCCAATTTGTCAAAAAATTGGACCAGATTCCAGAAGTTTCAATCCCTAATACTATAGTGAGATGAAACACCCTCTTTTTTGCCTCACGAACACTGGTTGGTGTCACATACCCACTACCTAAATTGGATTTTTCTGGTCTTCTGCCGAATCAGAAGCCCTAAACATCCATGGAGGACCAGCGTAAGCTGACTCTTCCTCTCTCTCTCTCTGTTCCCTTGTGATCGTGGGTCACGATCACAGTTCAAATGATCGAAGTACCTCTTTCATATTTCATGCCTCGGCGCTATAGTGATGTTGAGTCGATTGACTTTGCAACCGTCGAACCCCGACAGGGCTAGCGATCGGCCAATGGGTCTCTGAAATGCATCCTCGGCCATAGATCTAGGCAGGCGAATGCTGGCCATCTAGATCTGCTCACTTCTTACCCTAATGCGCATTCGTGCCCCAGCGTAAAGCTAACATCTCTTCCTCACATCGGACGGTCGTTACGGACCCTGAGATTTCCCGAAGGAATCTTGTCCGTTCCTCGGGACTCATCCACCTTCTATCATCTCATCATTATGGGTCTAGATTTATCAAAGTGAAGGCCCGAGTTCTTGTCAATGGAACTCCCGAATCCCTGATCTCTGATTTCCCGAAACGGGTAATCTCTCAACACGTCACCTCCTTAAATCGGACGGTCCACAACTGCTCCAGGGTTTCCACACAGGAAAGCCCTGATCCCTTGTCACCAGGACTCTCAATCTCATGATTCCTGATTTCCCAAAATGGGGAGATCTCACGACGCGTGGCCTCCATCAATCTGACGGCTTAGATCTATCCCGAGGTTTTCACCATGGAGAAATCCTGAACTCTTGTCAAGAGGAATCCCGATTTCGTGATTCCCGATTTCCTGAAATGGGAAATCTTACGACACGTGGCCTCTGTCCATCGAACGACCCAGATCCATCCCGGGATTTCCTCAATGGAAAGTCCTGATCTCTTGTCAACATGACTCCCTATTTCCCGACTCCCGGTTTCCCGAAGTGGGTGATCTCTTGACACGTGGCCTCCGTTAGACAGACGGTCCAAATCCATCCCGGGATTTCCACAATAGAAATCCCCTATACACTGGATTCTTAACCCTCGGGTAGCTCTTGACAGATCCAACGGCTGTTGTGTTTTTTAGTCAAGATATGACAGCTCATAATGGTTCCTACCCATGCATTCTTCCACGACTCCCTGGGCATGGAAAAGATCCACGATCCAGATACTCTCATGAACCTTGGGGATCTACGGTCCTAAACTCTTCGCTACCCACGAAGACACAGGAAAACAAAGGGGTAAGGCATTTAACGCCCTACTTTCTCCTACTAATCTAACGGTCCTGGGTGACCACAGATTCCCCGACGAAATCTCGTCCGTTGATTAATACCTATCAGGGTTAAAGTACTTAACACTCCATCTTCTTCCTCTTATTTGACGGTCGTGAGTGACCACAGATCTCCCGATGGGATCTCATCCATCGATTCGTTACTTCATCCTTATGCTGTCATCTCGGTTTTCAAGAGGATCGTTCCTCCTCATGCAAGATTACTAAGGCCTTACGCCTTCACAACCACCTTTCCGGTTCTTGATGGGATTTTCAAGGAAGGTATTTCTATGGGGAGATTTACTCAGGGTACTACCTGAGGTATATAAGGATGTCGTCCTCCCGAAAACCAGACGTGAAGTATGAATTAGGTCAGTACGCACACAAATAACGAATTCATGAGGACATAAACCACGCGTAGTCCTTCCATATAACTATACCACTACTAGAACTGATCAAAACACCATACAGTCATTCTTATAATGAAATCATTCACAGTTTCACAACTTATGAGCATAATTATCAGAATAAACATATATATATATTTCAAGATGCTAGAGGCAAAACACTTATCAGAAATAACACCAGGGGTCAAGCAACTGCTGAGAGGGGTGCTCGTTTCCACCCAACCGTAGGCTTAGCGACTCCCAGCGGATTTACCACTAGCCACCCCCGAGTTGAGACCATGATGCTGTGAGACTGTGTCTCCATTTGCGAGTGACCAGGAGCAAAGGTTGCAATCCTTCCTCTCTGCTATCACTCACTCTGCGTAATGCCAGAGTTCTCCCCTCGCGTCTGCCCCCCCAATCGCTTCTACCCTACACCTTATCCTCTTGCGAGGTTGCGTGTGGCGCGATTACCCTCGCGCTGGTCAGGCCCGACGACTCTACGGATGGGCAGTTCACCTCCCATCCCTCATTAATCCATCTACCTACTAGCCTGCGAGACATTTAATTTGGGGCCAGCGAGCCGCTTTTGGTTCTCCGGGCCAGTGGAGTCCAAATACGGTATTAATTCTCAGTGGAAGTTAACACCACCTTTCCAGGTGCCTTCCACCACCATCGTGGTCTCTTTTTCTACACATCCCCTCTCAGCAGTCCTGCAATAAAATTCATAATGTTATTCACATTCATTGACCTTTTCCTCAAGGTCCATTTACATCACATATTCACATTTATG
>ML779392.1:753684-771680 GCA_009831015.1 Picea engelmannii
TCCCCTTCACCTATAGTTTTCACCTGTGAAGATACAATTCTTAAGACAAAGCCACATAAACATGATAATTTTTTCAGGAATCTTAATTTTACAAATAGCCTTATACCACCAAGTAGGATCATTCGAAAGGTTCTGATAAAAAATAGCATCATATGCTACACCGGTTGTCACTAAAACCGAGGCTCAGTTCCATGACCATACTATTCTATCATTTTCATTTGGTAGAGTCATTCCACTACAACGAAGCATGGTATGGAAATCTGACCATTCCAATGCTAAATCACTTGTAAGTCCAAGGTCTTTAGCCTCGAGCCAAGATTGAGATGCATCAAGAGAGGAATTTGATGGAGAAGAAAATTGAGAAATGGAGAAGATATGTAATCCATTGAGATGATGTATTAAATTATTTGATAGTATGTACATCAAGTTGTAACCAATGAATGGGTCCAGGACTATCATGGCCATCTTACCACACCCTACCGACCATGACAACCACTTTTTAATTATAGGGATAGAAACCGGGAATTTTTTCCATATGTTGGATGCCACGGGGAAGATATATGATTCTATGCGCAACTAAGAAATCACATATTTTCCTTTTAAATATTTTTTCCTCATGATCGAACTCCATAGTCCAGAACCGAACAATCCCCTCTAGCAATATTTTGCTGAAAGAGCTTGTGCAAACCAGAGTAGGTTTTGGATACCCCAACCCCCTAGAGCTTTGGGTCTTGAAATCTTACCCCATCTAGCCAAGTGTAGGCCAGTAGATTTATTTTCTCCCTTCCATATGAATCTCAAGATAAGTTGTTGGATCTTGTTTATAATTGAAGAAGGGACCTTTGACAAACTAAGCCAGTAAAAAAGAAGATTTTTTAGTATAGATTTTGCTAAGACTAATCTACCTCCCAAGGATAACCATCGATAAGTCCAATTTCCAATATTTTTATCCACCTCTTGGATCAACCACATCCAATCACTAACCCTTTAGTCATTTGGTTTAATAAAGAAACCCAGATATTGCATATCTTCCTCCATGTTGTGGAACTGGTTATTAAAATCCTCCTTTAACTTAAGTTCCAGGTGGGAATCAATATTTTGAGAAAGAAAAAAGTATTTATGACAATTAACATCCATACCCGAGGCCAAGAAAATGATAGATAAAAGAGATTTGAAATAAATCCAGTCTTCATACTTCCCCATACCCAGAATAAGTGCATCATCTACAAAAAAAAATGGGATATGATGACTCCTATGGCCACCTTTATTCCTTGGAATATACCCTCCGAACAAGATTTCTTCAGAAGTCTACTGAGACTTTCCACTATCAAAAGGAACATAAGTGGTGAAAGAGGGCATCCCTGCCTCAACCCTTGATAACTTTAAAAAAAATATGTTGGAGAACCATTTACCAAGATTGCAAAGTTGACACTAGAAACACATGCCATTATCCAGTGGGTGACCTCCCATTTCAAGCCAATCTAAATCAACATTAACATAAGAAAATTCCATCTCACCTTATCATATGCCTTCTTTAAATCCAATTTAAGTATGATCGAATTCAATTTTGTTGTCTTAGCAGTATGCATACATTCTTGTGCTATCCCCACAACATAAAAAATTAATATGTCTTTAAGGAAGCTGAACTGTTTAATTGGAATACAAGAAGCCAACTTGTCCTTTATCCTGGTAGCTATGATTTTTTTAATGACTTTATAAACAAAATTACAAATGGAAATAGGTCTGTAGTCATTGAAAGTGACAATTGTAATCACTTTGGGGATGTGGTTAATAAAATTAGCATTCAATGCTCCAGGAATGTGTCATGTGCCCCTAGATTCCTCTATATCCCCTAGTAATTCCTCTCCCATGAGATCAAAGAAGAAATGAAACAATTATGTCACTACCCATCCGACCCAGGACTTTTGTCCCTAGACACCCTGCTCACCACTTCTCCCACTTCCTTAAGAGTGACAGGTTTGTCTATATCATCACTTTCATCATCTATAAAAAAGATGGGAACCTCTTTAACTACATTGATTTGATTGAATGTGTCCTTAGGTCCAATTTATTTATACCAAGATTTAAAATGATTATAGGCTCTGGCTACCACACTAATCTATTTATAAGATGATTGAATGCTACCATCTTCATCTTAAATATACTAGATAGTATTCGAGCTCCTTCTATGCGTAGAAAATATATGGAATAATTTGGTCTTTCTATCCCCTTTCTCAAGCCATATTTCTCTTCTTCTTAGTCTCCAAGTGGTATCTTCTATTTCCAAGATCCTTTCCTTTCTTTGTTTTAAATAACTTAGGAGGGACAAATCTATAGGTGTGAAAATATGTGTAGGACACCTCTCAAATACTTCTATCATATTTTGTTCAATGTCATTTAGTTCAGAGTGTAATTTGTTCTTTTTCTCCACATTCCATTGAATAAATTTTTCCTTTAATTTCCTCGGCTTAGCACCAAGTAGAATTATAGGAGAAGGATCCTTCTAACTATCCATGAAGTGCCAAATGGATCAAATGAAAACTATAAAATATGGATCAATCAACCAAGAACTGTTGAACTTAAAAGGAGGGGCTAGTTTTTGGGATTTTCTTCAATTTGTAGAAAGATCATATTGTGATCCAATAGAGTTTAATTAACAACCCATGATCTAGTCTTTTTCAAACCACTCAGAAAACTTACATTCACAAAGAACCTGTCAAGTCTTTTAGAGATTCCAACCAAACTCAATTGATTGTTTCTCCAAGTGGGCACCAAGTGGCACTAGTACATATTGTAAAAATTTCGACGTTCTATTTGCGACGTTATGGACAAAATTGGCCATACTGTCGAAAAATAGAGGAAATTTTAATTTTTGTTTTTCCATATTTCCCGATAACATCGCTATTGCCACATTGAGGTCTCTCTTGCCACGTTTTCATCTCTCTTGCCACGTTTTCCACATAGTCGTCTCTCTTTCCACGTTTGTGACATAGTCATCTCTCTTGCCACATTTGTGAAGATAGTTGTCGCAGTTGCGACGTTGTGGAAAATACGTTTTCCCCCTCGAACGGTCACCTAGTAATTTGACCAAGTCAACTTTGATTTGGTCAATGATCATCGGAATTGTGACGTTATAAAATATATAAATATGTTGTATTTTACAGATGTTGCGACAAGTTTTCTATAATAAAGACACTTCAAAAAGGGTTTGCGGGTCTTCTCATCTAGAGTACAACTATTAAAATACATTATAATAGGGCTCTTCTTGTTTCCTTTTAATTTTCTGATCAGTCGAATTTTAAAGGAAACAAATATTAAAAGACATTGTACTAGGGATAGAGTACATGATGGGCAACGGTGACCTGTGAATGGGGCCAACGTTGAAATTTTTTCAAAATGTTTTTGTATGACATCATACATCCTTGAGTCTTGAAATCCTTCCATACCATCAAGGCATGTGTCTAGTCTAACCATGTCAAATTTTGATGGATACAGGAACATATTGAAGAAATTTCAATGTTGGCCCCATTCACTGCTCACTATGGGGTGTCGATGCATGACATTTTTGGTGGTTGAATTGGAAGTTCCATGACATTTCAAGAGAGTTCCAACAAAGATTCTACAGATGGAAACAACGACATTTGACAATGAGAAGCCCATTATGAATGTTGTTGCAAACATGGACAATCTCAAAGATTATGTGGTCGAGACATCATACATCCTTGAGTCTTGAAACCCTCCCATATCGTCAAGGTACGTGTCTAGTCTAACCATGTCAAATTTCGATACATACAGGAACATATTGAAGAAATTTAAACATTGGCCCCATTCACTAGTGCTCACTATGTGGGGTCGGTGCATGAGATTTGTGGTGGTTGAATTGGAAGTTCCATGACATTTCAAGAGAGTTCCAACAAAGATTCTACAAATCGAAACAACGACATTTGAAAAATATGAGACGCCCCATTATGAATGTTGTTGCAAACATGGACGGTCTCAAATATTATGTGGTTGGGACATCAAACATCCTTGAGTCTTGAAACCCTCCCATACCATCAAGGCATGTGTCTAGTCTAACCATGTCAAATTTCGAGGCATATAGGCACATGTTGAAGAAATTTTAATGTGGCCCTATTCACTAGTGATCACTATGTGGGGTCGGTGCATGAGATTTGTGGTGGTTGAATTGGAAGTTCCATAACATTTCAAGAGAGTTCCAAAAAATATTCTACGAATGGAAACAACGACATTTGACAAACATGAGACGCCCCATTATGAACGTTGTTGCAAACATGGACAATATCAAAGATTATGTGGTCGAGACATCAGACATATTCCTTGAGTCTTGAAACCCTCCCATACTGTTAAGGCATGTGTCTAGTCTAAGCATGTCGAATTTCGATGCATACATGCACAATTTGAAGAAATTTTGAACGTTGGCCCCAGTCACTACTCACTATGCAGGGTATATGGAAGAAATTTTAGTATGCTCATTCACCTTCAAGGCAAGACCCATTCACTATGCTCACTATGAGACATCCATTATATTGAACGTTGATTCAAACATGGATGATCTCAAATATTATGTGGGAACATCAAACATCTTAAGTATTGAAACCCTCCCATACCTTCAAGTCAACTATCTAGTTTAACCATGTCAAATTTCGATGCATATGGGCACAAATTGAAAAAATTTCAACATTGGCCCCATTCACTGCTCATTGTGTGGGGTCGGTGGAAGAAATTTTTGATGGGTGTATTTAAAGTTCCATGACAAATTTCAAGATAGTTCTGACAACAATTCTATAGAAGGGAATGATGAATGATGACAATGATAGGTGCAACATGATGAACGTTGATGCAAATGTGGAGGATCCCAAATATTATGTGGGGAAATCATACATCCTTGAGTATTGAAACCCTCCCATACTATCAAGCCACGTGTCTAGTCTAACCATGTCGAATTTCGACGCATACATGCATAGTTTGAAGAAATTTCAATGTTGTCCCCATTCACTGCTCACTATGCGGGGTCAGTGCAAGATGACATTTGTGGTGGGTGAATGACAATAGTAATAAAAATGATGAGCTGATGACATTGTCCTATGAAGAATTTTTGAGTGAAGATGATGAGATGATGACATCGTTCTCACTAACACATGTCCACTTAGTTGTAATGATACATCTTTGATATCCTCCAACATTAAAGAAATCCCCACATAAATAGGGAGTTTAAACATTTTCAATAAGTGTGAGTCATTCATGCATTCTCCTACCTCATGGAAATTCTCTTGTGATCATTCTCACAATTATTCACATAACCCCCACACTATATTCCCCTTAGTTACTTAATAATCCAAATTTATAAATGACCAAAACTAATGCAACAATGACAGAATAACGAACCATGGAAGATAGATAGATGGTTGTAGATAAGCATAGAGGCAAGGAAAATTAGAAAGCGTTTAACCCCATGCCCATGAAATAGTTTCGTATTAATTATTTAAGAGCTAATGAAATACTCCACTAGGTTTCCCATAAAGCAATCAATGGATTGGACTATTTATGCCTACATGAGGGCAGTGAAAAGGAAGGAGATCCTTGAGGGATTGTTGAGTAGAGAAAGGAAACATTTTCCCTTGTGTTGTGTATGGAATGAAAAATATATTTTCCCTTATACTCAAAGATCACTCACAAACCCACTCTATATATCGTCTCATCTCATCCTCATTTCGTTTTAATTTTCTAATCGTCAAATTTTAAAGGAAACAACTATTAAAAGACATTTTCCTTAAGTCTTCTCTTGATTTTATGTTTATAACTCTTTGGGTTCTATTGTAGATATCTAAGGCATAGGAATGATAGAAAATGAAAGAGAATAAACTAGTTGGAATGCATATGTACTAGTGGGAATATTGAGAGTTAATATCTAGTAGAGTGCATATAGATATGCTTGATAATATATGGTATTGCATCTTGATTAAAAGTGTTTTGTTGTTACATATGCAATGAGCATGGCGTGGTGATTAAATTTGGTTCATGTGATTGCATAACTAGGAATGGTTGAGGACATGGTTGAAGACATTGATGATGCAACTACCTATTATAGTCAACCTCATCAGAAAGAATAAGGGCAAGAGGATGCGTGTCAATAGTTTGGATAAGGGATCATGTGATTTTACATAAGTCACTAGTGGATTAGTTAACATCAAATATGTTGATGGAAACCTTATAGCCATGAAATTTTTCATGCCAATGTTGCATGAGAACTGAAAAGAAATTGGATAAAAATTCCTTCAACCATGCTTTGGTATCATAAGTTGATATGTTTATGATGTTTGAATGCATTTATATGAATGATACCCAGGTGGGGTATGGTAAAGGTAAGAAATATTGGACATATAAAGAATGTTCAAAATCTATTAATGTGTTGATCATATGAAGAATGTCATGTCATTTCATGTTGTTTATGAGGTAATCACCAAGGAAAGTTAGGACTTATGATCATGTTGTGAAAGTGAATGGCATATAAGATAGCCATCTGTGAGGCTATAATGTTGTTGGATTTAAGAAGGATATATTTATACACAAGTATCCAATGGTATCCCCACTTGTATTGGTGTCCTAGACTATAACCTTCTTGTCAACATTGAAGAGCATTGAAAAACATACTCCTAGTGCTGAGTTTTGGACAAAAATGAAGGTGTCTAGATGGTTGAAAAAACATTGGGGAGGTGGCTAGATGATGTGTTTAGGCATCAGATAATTGAACAAACTCATAATGGTGGATTGCTTGACATGATAATGTTCTATTCTATGTAATGTAAGGATGCATCACATGAAAAACAAATTAATTAATTGATAATGATAATAATAATAAAAAAATAATGACAATAATGTCACTAAACTTAGTGGTAGGGAGGTACCTAGCAAAAGTCAGCAAAAACCAGTCTTGATTCCCCATACATCGTTTGTTCACTGTTTAGGGCAGGTTCAGATAGAAAAAGTCAATCTGACAGAGGCAGAGGAGAAAACCACCCAACAAGCACCACCTGCACCACTGGTCGTTGTTTTGATTTATCGCGTTTAGCTTGAAGAAACACTGTGTATGATGGAGTATTCAAGTAGCCCCGCTTTATTGTGAGTTAAAGCATAGCGACTAGACTTGGTAGTTGTGGATTTGAGTCGTTAGCCATGGATTGAGGGTTTATAGAGACCATTGTTGGTTGTCCAAGTGGTGGTGGATTTACTTACAAAGGTTTGGCATAGCCATCAGCATTAGCTACAGCATTGACAATTGGCGTTGATTCATAGCCCCATCTGATAGAGGAAGAGCAATGGATATATTCAAGGGAAGTAAATTGAATCCATGTGCTAGAACTAAGACAAACAATTTGTACCAATGGTACATTAGACTATGGACTCATAGTATTAATGAAAGAAAACCATTAACTTTGCATACAGATTAGTATTGAAAACCCTCAAAGGTGACGTTGGAAAAATTAATTGGGTCATTTGGTTACTTCGCCAGAAGGACTAGTACATTTGGGTCAAATAAGTCCTCCATTAACGTCATCATCATTGGTGTCACCATCTCCATTTTCATCGTCATCATCGTCACTGTCATCTTCATCGTCATTGCAATCATATCTTTGTAAACCTATGACCTCTAGGGAGTAAACTCGGGTTCTTAACCTTTACGCCCTTGATATAATATATATTAATTATATCATATATTAATTATATTTTTATATAAAATATATAATATATAAACCAAAAGAAATTTATAATGTGATCCAAGAGAATTTTTTTTTTGGGAATGATTCAATTAAGTGGGATATAGTCAATACAAAGGAAGTAATCATCACCATTTTTCCTTGTCAAGATAATAGGAGAAATAACCAAATAAAAAACACAAATGATCCCACCTGCCCGACCTGAAACCGTCGACAAACAATACCCTGCTTTAGCCCATGTCACTAGAAGTCTGATCCCTAGTCCCTATCACTATAAGTTCGAACCCCTATCACTATAAGTCTGATCCCTAGCCCTTGTCACAGTAAGTACGAGCCTTTGTGCCACTGTATGTATGAGCCCTATCCCTTGTAACTGTAAGTCTAAGCCCTAGCACATGCCCACACCCACAAAATGGATTGAAGACAAATCGACCGATTATTGTGCAGGAGAAAAGGATGTCACCCAAATCGATAAGTAATGTTTACTTTTTTTACTATAATGGGGTGTTGGCATGTTTACAGGCAGAGTGTGATTTTCGTTGATGGCAAGATCAAAGTGAGCATCAATGGAAAAACAAGAATAGCGTAAGCTCAGGTGAAGAAGCAAACAGTATGCAAAGATCAAAGCTCAGGAGAGATAGCGTTCTGAGATGCACAGATGAGATCGCATACATCAAGGCTCGTAGAAGGATCAAAGGTCATGGCCTTTGACACTTGGATATTTGAGAAATCCAAAGCTCAGGAGGAGGAGTGACAATGGTCATTGGATCACCAATCCTGAATACCCGATGTCCATTAGATCAGAGTCCAGTGACCAGAGGAAGCATAGAGGAGAAGTATAGATCTGATCCGTTGGATCTGAGCACTGAGGACCAACAGTCGTTGGATCTAGTATAACTGCAAAGAGGATAATGGCCGCGAGCCATCCTCCAACTACGCAAAATGCGAAATCATGATTAGATCTAAACCATTGGATCCAGAGGACACATGGTGAGAGATCAACATTTCACTGATTCATGAACTAGAAAATTCAATGGTAAGTAGTCCTTCAACTTCGCGAAACACAAATTCGCGATAAGATCTGGACCATTGGATCATAGAGGCTTGTGGGCCATTGATCTGGAGCAAGTTTTGGAAAATTGGGAGTCAGGAGAAGGGAGGTGAGTATTCCTCCAACTTCGCGAAGCGTGAAGTCTTGATAAGATCTGGACCTTTGGATCATAGAGGGTTGTGGGTCGTTGATCTAGAGTATTTCAGATATCGGGAGTTGGAAGATTCAAGGTTGGATCACATTCAAACACCCGACATGCGAAGTCACGATTTGATCATAGTCGTCGGATCAATTTCAAGTGGAAGGATAGGATAAGCTAGAAAATTTGCATCATAGAAAGATCGAGTTGTCTATCCAAGATCCCGATCAAATGAACAACATTCACTTCGGATATAGAGATGCGAGGAGTTTACACTCAGGAAAGTTTGAGATTTTAAATCCCCAGAATGCGAAGTTCTGTTAACTGTCGGATCTGGAGATCAAACAATGACCGTTAGATCGTGGTAGACCACGTCATCAAGGATAGGTGGAATACTACATTAGAAAGGACAGGTGGCGCAATCAGAAAATGACAAGTATCAAGTTGATTCAGCATTTTAGGTACATGGAAATCACAAATCCGAGTGACATGTGGCAGTTGCTTGGCTCATGACACATCATTGAGTGATGCAAGAGTTACGTCACTTTGGGTGTTTTTCTTCGAGAGTTTTACCACCAGTACTCGCCCAAAGACCTGAAGTATCGAAGGCTAAAGTCCTAGAGCGGAGGATATCTATTGGCTTAAAGAGGACACACGTCAGTGGATTGTCAACTCTAGGAAAAAGAAAAGGAAGGATGAACAAGAGTTTGAGAATTGAAATATTCAAAGTTCAGAGACACAAAGGAGATATCGACCATTGATCTAAGAGGGACACACGTCATTGTATCGTGGACTCCGGGTGAAATTCTCCAAGGGAAAATAAGAACTTGAGAATTGAAACTCCTGGAGCCCGTATCGCAAAATCAATATTGTCCATTGCTTTTGAGGGACACGTATCATCTGATCGTTGAGACCAAGGATTGCACATGGAAAAAGGAAAGAAGGAAGATCTTTAGATTGAAGAGGACAAATGTCAGCATATCTTCCATTCCAGAAGGTATCCAGTTAGTAGCAATAGGGTTTGAGAGTTAAAACTCCTGGAGCTGGGATCACGAAGGAAACCTCAGTCGTTGATGGAGGAAGGAGATATCTGGTCCACAGACTTGAGAGGAAATATCTGAACCATCCATTCAATAGCATCGTCAATATTGAGAGATCAACGGTCATCCTCCAATGTGGGGCCAGAACATGCTCGGGCCTTAATGTTTCATGAGCAGGCTGTAATTGAAACCATGGTTTTGGAGAAAGGATGCGTGGAGGCTCGTGGTGAATTGCGAGGTGAAAAGCAGTTTGGTCTAAACCAACTTTGGACGCTACCGCAATCACATGGTCACATGAAGGTCATATCCAAGGTCATATCGTGAAACGTACCAGTTCTCACTAGATAGAAATCATTTAGCGCCTTTTTGAATAAGCTCTTGGTCATCGGTGGTGGTCACGAGAAGGAAGGGCCTTAGAAGCCTAAGAATACATATTTCACTGGTTGTAACTAACAGAGAAGATGAAGATTCTCTATTTCCAGAGAAGCTAAGGAATCTCAACATACTTCCTAGTGATGATGAATGCATGGAGATAACCGCCAAGGATGATGAGAAGTTTCCATGATGATTAGGTAGAGGACTCGACATGACAAAATCATGCAGAAGAGAGAAGTGAAAGCGTACTGCAATTTAGCTATGAAGCTATGAGGAAGAGATGCAGTAAACAACCAGAAGGGGTAGAATAATGACATTATAAAGAGCATGCAGAGGCATTGCGTAGAGGATGTAGTTGGTGCATAGAGAATATAAAAACACAAAACATAGAAGAGATTGTGTGGATGTTGAATGTGATTCATGTGGGTAGAAGCATGCAGTGTGAAGGAGCTGAAGCATAGAAGAAGAAAGGACCAAAAATGCATATCTGAGAGAAGAACAAAAAGTGCAGTAGACATGAGGAGAGAGACATTGATGTAGGTAGAGCAGAGAAATGTAGTAGAACAGTGATGAGATTGGTAAGACATATATAAATGATGTATCACTGTGATAAAGTTGTAAAAATCAAATATTTATATTTCAGGGTGGTAGGGAGGTGCTAGGGAGGATTGGTGTCCTCAAAGTTTCAAGTGGGTTCTTGAACATAGGGAGTTGTATCTTCCATCTGGTTGCAACCAAAATAACCAGGGTGGCAAGGTGGTGCAAGAGAGAACTATTGTTCTCTTTTATACAGTTCGGTGCTTGCGTGACTGGAAGTTGGTGCTTCCATCCAGTTGGTGTTGGAACACTTAAAGAGTTGGTGCTTCCTTCTAGTGGGTGCTAGAGAAACCAAGGAATTGGTGCTTCCTTCTAGTGGGTGCTAGAGAAACCAAAGAGTTGGTGCTCTCAGTGTTGGGTATGTGTTATATTCTTTGCACGAGTAGTAGTGTCATGTATTTAGGTGGTTTTTTCGGCACATGGTTTTTGTCGATGGTTTTCTATTTCCAGTTAAGGAATTAGGGTTTTGGACTAATCCAGGTCATTGGGTTAGGGTTTTGGATGTCGCTGGCTCCTATATGTATATTGTATTGTAAACAATGTAACACAATAAATGAATATAATATATGCTGGTTTTCCTGGTTTGGGTTTCCAGGGGAAAAGTCTCTGTGTAATGCTTGTATTTTTCATTGTATCTTTTATGTTCTTTTCTGAATATTTGTTTTACAGTAGACATTGTACAAGGTTATAATTTAAACTCAGCAATTTGCATCTTGCAGAACAGAGGTGGTAGCCTCACAATGAGTTGGTTCTCATAAGAATGATAATGTACAGAAAATAAAGATCACTTATCATAACAAGAAGAAGAGGTTTTCCCCTTTATGGGTTTCCTCAAGAAATATTTGTCTATGTATATTTCATGTGTGTGATTGATGTTGAATATTCTATTGCTTATGTCCCAACATTATTGTGATTTTCATTGAGTGATTTGTAAAGAGTTTAAAATAAGAATAATTGTTTAAGCACTGTAACAACTGATTCCCCCCCCCCCTCAGTTGTCCAACATGGGTCTGGGTCGATCATTGAGCACTAGATGCAATGCATCATTGGTTTTCCCGGCCATATATTCAACCAAATTTCCACCTACATCCTCAGCATTAAGAGAACCCTAAAAATCATTTCATGCTGGGATAGAATATCATCAGAATAAATTTTTATTTATTTTTTATGGACAGGGTGAGAGTCGAGCTCTCAACCCTAAACCTTGATACATTGTTTATATCGTTGTATAGATTGTCATGTATTTTTTATGGATAGGGTGAGATCTGAGATCTTTTGTGAGATGTACAAGGTTGAAACATGCATTTCAAAATCCTTAAACCTTCTACATGCTACCGTGCCCTCGTACTTCGCACTCCTCCCCTTTAGTTTTTGTTGGATTTGTGCATATATCTATTCCATTTGATCTACAAATGATTTTACTTCATCACTTTTCTTCATGTTAGTTGGAAAATCAACCATGTTTCATACTCTCAGATTCTTCCCCATACTTGAAAGGAAAAAATCCTATTTACCTATTTACAATGTCATTATATGCGAACCCAATGTGTGCCAAACCTTGATACCATTTTTTTGGATTGCTTCTAGCTAAGTATCTCAAAATATTTCCAATACTTCAACTAACCACTTTTGCCTATCCATCTGTCTGAGGGTGGTAAGATGATTTTCACTTTAGCTTTGTCACCATCTTCTTCCACAATGTCCTTCAAATATGACTCAAAAATATGGTATCTTTGTCTAATGTGGTCGTCTTTGGCAATTCATGCAATCACACCACCTTTTTGAAGAATAGATACGTGCATATGTTGCATCATTGGGATTCTTAGAAGGCATGAAGTGGGCCATCTTAGAAAACTTGTCAATCACAAAAAACACTACATGAAATCCACACCATGTTCTTGGTAGTCCAAGAATGAAATCCATCAATACATCCACCTAAGGCATATTTGACATCAACAATGGTGTGTACAATCTTGTATTATGAATCATTCATTTCTCCATATGATAAATTTTGTACCACTCCACAAGTTCACTGACCTCCTTCTTCATACTTGTCTAGTAATATATCTCCCCTAAGAAACTCTATGCTTTATTGCACCCAAAATGCCCTAATTTTCCATTGTGCAACTCTATGATCAAAATCTTGTGTATTTAACTCTCTATTATGCACAATTACTCCCCCTTGACCAAATATCTATCCTTGATGGAGTAATCCAACTGGAAACTTCTATCATGCATTGTTGGGCTACTGTACATCTATACGACTAGTCCAAAATATCCTTTGCACTCATACAAGTCCTTGATTTGTTGGAAGCCAATTGTTTCATTCATCATTTTCACCAATATTAGCACACTCCTACCTGGCACTTCCACAACCTTGTTCCTCACGAACTTGTGCTTCAACATGAACATGTAATTTTGTAGAAATTCAGTCCATTTCACATTCCTTTGATTCAAGTTTTCTTGGTTATTGATAACTTCAACACTTGATGGTTGGTGTATAGTATGAGCCCCTAGTGGAAACAATTAGTGGCTCCAATTTTTCACCACATGCACATAGCATAAATCTCAAGATCATAAGTTGAATACTTGCGCCGGAGTTCATTTAACTTCTTGTTGAAGAATGCTATTGGTTGACCTTCTTGACTTAACATTGTGACAATAGTTATTTCACTCGCATCACAATCCACATGAAAAACCTTATTGAAATTAGAGAGTGGAAAAACAAGTTCCTTTGTATTCTTCTTCTTTAACAACTCATAAATTTGTTGTGGCTACACACTCCATTGAATTCATCACACATTTATACATTCTTTTATTGGTGCACACACTTTGCTAAACGCTCTGGTGAATTTCCTATAAAAATTTTCTATACCATGGAAACATCTGATCTCTTTAACATTGTGAGGCATGCACCATTCCAAAAGTGGCTTCACTTTCTCGACATCCACACACAATTTGTCCTTGACTCCATGATCCCAATATACACTAGTTCCTTGAATAATTAACATTTATTTAATTTGATGTGCAATTGGTCCTTTTTGAACACTTCAAATAGTGGCCTCAGATGCTCTAGGATCTTTTCTATGCTCTATTATAGATCAAAATTTCATCCAAGCAAAATACTAAAAACTTACCAATGTATGGTCACAATATATTTGTGATCAATATCATGATTATTCTTAGCATATTGGTCAAACTAAAAGGCATAACTAACGACTTATACAAAATATCTTTTATATTGAATGCATTCTTCCATGCATTGCCTTCTCTGATCCTAATCTGATGATATCCTTTATTCAAATCATATTTTTGAAACATTTGGTGCCACTCAAACTATCATCCAATTGACCATTCTTGGAAATGGGACCTTATTCCTGATTGTGATCTTATTCACATTATGGAGTCTATACAAAACCTACATTGTCAATCCTTATTTGACATTACCAATGTTGGTACTGCACGTGATCTCATACACTTCTTGATCAAGCCTTTTAACAACCACTCACCTACTTGTTTGTTCAATTCTACGCTTTCCATTGGACAACTTATGTGTTTCTTGATTTGATAATGTTGTGCCTATAATCAACTCAAACTCATGTGCAATCTTCCTTTTTGGCAATAATCTATCAAGTAAATCATCATGCTCTATGTCACTAAACTCCTACAACTTCACTTCTACAGGGATATCTTCCTCGACTCTCTCTTCTATCTAATTGCACTTTGTCACTTTATTTAGTGCAATTGCATAACACAATTTTGTCTCTCTTGTGTATAAGAACTTCTTCACTAGCAATGATAACACCTCTTTGGATGTTTCTTCTTTCATTGATAAAAATTGGTGGCATCTTCTTCCTTTTTTGGTGATTGTGTGGGTGTTCATCCCTGTCCAAAGTCTTTGTTGTTGCTCATACAAGTCCATAATCTACTCGAAGCTCATTGTCTCATTCTTTATTATTGTGAGCATCAGCATTCTCTTGGTTAGCACACCCCCGACCCGTGGCCTTGTGCTTGAACAATGAATGTGTATCTTTGCAGAAACTCAACCCACTTCAAATATACAATTTATATTCACATGGATGTTGAAAAAATTTAGCTGTTGGTAGTTTGTGTACAATGTGAAATTCTATGACAACAAGAAATGCCTTGAATGCTTTAGGACATGCTCAATAACCTAAAAATCAAGATCATAAGTAGAATACTTATGTCATGCTTCATTTTAATTTCTCATTGAAGATTGCTATCGACCTTGATTCCCAAGTGAACATCATGTCGATAGCTATTGTGCTCGCATCAAAATCCATTCTATCATGGACACCCATATCGCGTTGCATCTTGTGAAGAATTTCCTGTAGGCTTTTGCAATTCCTTGAAAAATTCTCTCTATGACAGTGAGAGGTGTAGGCCATTCCAAAATTTCCTTCGCCTTATCTATATCCATGCACAATCCATCCTTGGAATCCACAAAACAAAGGTAAACCAAATCTTCCTCGAAGAATTCACAACTTTTCAAGTTAACATGTCGATGATCCTTTCTTAATGCTTAAAACACTAGGATCAGATGTTCTAAGTGTTCCTCCCTACTGCTACTATAAATTAGAATGTCATCCAAATAAAGTACCATAAATTTTATTAATGTATGATAATGACACCTCTATCATTAGTCCCATGAAAGGACTCAATGCATTGGTCAATGTAAATGACATAGCCAACAACTCATACACATTGTCTTTGGTTTTGAATGTAGTCTCAATCCTTTCCTTTTCAGATCTTGATATGGTGATATCCTCTCTTCGAAGTTATCTTGGTGAATTACCTTGTATCACGTAAGATATCCATCAAATCATCCATACTTGATAGTGGGAATCTATACCTATTTGTAATTTTATTCAATGATCTGTAGTATGTATACATCCTCCAATCTCCATCCTTCTTTAGACTTATCAAAGTTGATACCATGCATGGGTTCATACTCTCTCTGATGAATCCTTTCGATAGAAACTCGTCATCTTGTCAATTTAACCCTATGCTTTCCAATAGACTCATCCTATGCGTTGCTTGATTCAATGATGTCGCACCTAGATTTCAGTTAGTCACATGTGCAATTTTCCTCTTTGGTTGTAAACCATTTGGCATTTCATCACATTTTATGTAACTATACTTTTCCAATAGTTTATGCACCTTTTCATAATTTCCTTTCCCTTGGCATGCTTTGTTGTCTCATCGTGTGTTGCAACTATCTCCAACACAACAACCTAACATTCCTTTATTTTGTTTATTGTTCTCAAAAATTTATTTGTTCATAGTGGTGACAAGTCTTTGGCTTGTCATCATACATCAATAACAACTAGAGTGTCTACCCATCTCTAGTAATGGTGTAGGTATTTTTATTTTCCTTGTTCACTACAAATTTTTCATACTACAATGGTCTTCCCAACAACAAATGGTAGGAATTCATGAGGATGACGTCACACAAAAGTTCATCTTTATATTTTTCAATATTGAAGGATAACTTGCACTTGCTCGTCACCATCACTTCATATTTGTGATGAAACCAAAAGAGCATATATTTTTTTGGATGCTTTTAGAATGCTAACTTTGATTTGTCTACCATCTCTAATATGAGCACATTCACTAGTCCTTAGCCCATGCCCACCAATAAACACCTATTCTTTGTGCCATCCTCCTCCTAGGCCACTATAACACCTTGCAACTGTGTGCACCATTTGGCATACTAGATCTCTATTATGTGTCCAATGTTATAGCATATGCACTCACACTTCCATAGTCTATGCATGTACACCTCAGTGGCCAACACACATCTGCCTCAACATATCGTGTGCAAACATTTTAGTGGGGCACCCACACACCTAGAATCTACATGCGTCAAGAATATGAACTGTTTTTGTGCACCCATAGTGATGTGTGGTGCATTGGGAGACTAACAATCACCAAAAGTTATGGAACTGAACTACCTTGGAAACCGATTGGGCATTCTATCATTGATATGAAATTCTATGTATAGGATGTATCATAGGCATTGAAGTAGAGCATATTTTCCATTTTTCACTCTCTTTCATAGATCCTTTACATAATAATACAAACATTGTTTTAATCTAATTTGCTTTGTGCGTATTTCAATCATTTGCTTCATTTCTAGTAATTCTTATGTCCATAACTTAATCATTCATTTCTCTGTGCAACATCAGGGTTTCTCCGTGTTTTATTGCTACTGCGGCCTGCCACAGTTTGTCTGTCCTTGTAATATGCCTAAAATAGGTTAACGATTAGTTATAGGTAAATAATTATAGTCCATTATCACATGTGGTTGTCTGAAGATCTATGACTCATGAAATCTATTTGTATATAATTTTGGGCCTTGCATCATTTTAACATGTCAAGAATTAATTAGTAAAACAACAAAACCTATACTCATTTACCATTACTGGACGAAAAACAAATTGTAATATAAACATAAAGACCAAGATTTTCGTGTGAAGGGACACCATTTTTCATAATTAGTTTGCCTCTTCATGCGGTGGCTATGTATTTGAACATATAAGTATCATAGATTGAAAAAATAGCTTGAATGTAAAATTTGAAGAAACGTCTAGTTGATTCATCTGTTGGTGACCAGTCAACTATTGGTAGATTATTTGTATTTTATTGTTGGGATCATCTTGGGGTTTGTCTCAAGTGCTCTAAGGTGTGGTTGTGTGCTCCCCATTATTTGGTTAGACCAGGATATTATGAATGGTTCCAAGTGGAAAAAATGTTTTGATAAGAACTAGGTTAGGTATAATGTTTAGTGAGTGCAAGATTTATATTGTTGAACCTTATTTCAAACTTTGCATAATCAATTTGATGTGTTCTACCGATAAGGTATTGGTTTACTGGTGATTGAAATCGTGTATTTGTTGGAAATATGCCTACAACAGAGATGACGCAGATGATCAAGGCGCAGATGATCAAGGTTGGCGCAGATGATCAAGGTTGTCATTGATGGCAATCGATTGTTTATGAAGAACAGATGCTGAAACATGTTGCAACATAAATGC
>ML779392.1:781819-794889 GCA_009831015.1 Picea engelmannii
GTTTATAACTCTGGATTTCACAGTAAAGACTCACTGCCACTAAGATTAATGATTCAAAGTTAGAAAAGGAGAGAAATTATTAATAATCTACACTAACTGATTCACCCCCCCCCTCTCAGTTAGTTCATACCTGTAACAGTATTAAGTCATTCACCATTTTTTTATTCTCATTGTGGTATGTCCTCCTGAACTATTTGATCTCTAAAATGTTGAGACTTTACGCAAGTCCCTGGTAAGTTTGGTAGAGTAATTATACCCTTTAAACCTGGCACCTAAGCTAACAAAAACCTATCCAATGCAATGCAGTTCCTCTGGGAATGTTTCTTGAAATACTTCCAACAAAAAAAATCATGTTGTTATAGCATAATCCTGATAGGTGTAGGGATGTTCTAAGAAAATAAGGAAGCCTCACTGAGAAAATAAGAAAGCCTCAATAGAGAAGTTGTGTTTTTCAGGAGTTGTGTAAAGGTCTTGTGTACTGTCTTAGTCTGATGCTGCCGAAGAATTAATTCAAGTTTTTCACATCACCTAGGAGAGTTCAAGTTGTTTTTGAGTGTTTAATTTGGGGATAATGATTGTTTTGAGTGAAATATTTATCAATGGATTAAATAATGATGAATCATGGATCATAAGTGTTTTCTATGCCCCTTGGTTAACTGTATTTATTGTATGTTATTGAAATATTTATTAGTCTTGTTATAAAAGGCACTTGAGAATTGAAGTTCCTAGGTTTCCTTTCTTTTGATATTGTAACTAAAAAATATTTTTGTGTTTATGAAGACAGTGGTGTTGATCTCCATTATATTTTGATTTTGGTTGTGGGTGTAGCACAAGGGAGAAACTCTTGCTAGGTATAGTAGTATATCAAAAAAATGTCCTTTGCAAGCAAGGTTGGAAGCCTCTTACAACAAAGTATCTCTGGTCGTCTGGGCTTTAATGAAACAAGATCAATACCATGTATCTACCATGATTTGAGATATATGTCCTCGTCAAGGCTTTTTATTGGAGGTATGCTCTAGGAAGTGTGTCATCTTTGAAATATTTTAGTTTTTATATATTGAAATTGTTTTGAAGTATATTTAGCTTACTTTCGGACTATGGTCTAATTTGTAGGTTTATCCTATGGGATGGATGACCAGTGTCTTAGGGATTAATTCACTAAATATGATGAATTCATTGAAGGTTTGCAACAAAATATTTTGAGTAAGTTATAATAATTGGAGTAACGTACCTAAACATTATTTTCTTATAAATATTGTGTTACAATTTTGCAGTGAGAATCATTTAAGACCAAGAGACTGGTAAGTCAAGAGGATTTGATTTTTTTAGCTTCACTTCTAATGGGGAGGCCGCAACTTCCATAACAGGCATGGATGGGAAGGTATGCAACCTCTATTTTGAAATGAATTCATTTTTCCACATTTGCATATTTGTTGTTTGGAAGTTATATAGTATAGATTGTCAATTTAATAATTCTATCATCAGGTCAGGATTGAATATTGATATCATATTCCTCAATTCTGTTATTTAACAAATCTTCATTTTTTCACCATTGTCAATCTCTTCTCAGGATCTCCATGTACGTCTTTTTCATGTTAACTATGCTACTAAGAGAACTGGAGGTTTTCATTCTAGTGGGGACGACTATGGTGGTTGTGGCTATAGTCAGAATCATGGGTATAGAACTGGAGGTGGCTATAGTCAAAACGATGGGTATGGAACTGGTGGTGGCTATAGCCAAAATTATGGGAATGCAAGTGGTGGTAGCTACAGTCAGAGTTCGGGTGTTGGGTATGATGGAACATCTGAGGGCACAAGCACAGGAGGAACTAAAGATGACTTTGACAATGATGATAATGTTGGGAACGTGGGAAAGTGATACTAGACCATTATTTCTTGAACATTTTTTCATCGAATGGAGTTGAGTGGTTGCATCACACTCTTCTATTTAAGCCTGACATCTTGTAGGGTTTTATTTGTTGGACTGCCAATTTTATTCATGCAGTTTTAGCTCTATTATATGCATCTTGATGCTTAAATATCATGGATCAGCATGTAGCATATTTCACTTCAGATTGTTTTCATTTCTAGAAATTAATGTATATACTAAACTTTGTTACACAAGATAAACAAGATAAACAACGTAATTTGTATGCTCTGCAGAATGGGGTTTATATTTAGAGTCTGAATAAAGGTTTAAATGTTGAAAATGGGGATGAAGAAGTCATTAATGGACATGCAAAGGCTCAAAATAATGGTAAGGGTTATGGGGACAAGATAGAGAACTTGAAGTTGTGGAACAAGGGGTTTGGTGTTCTGGAAGCCTCCAAAGGATATTTTGCAGATATTAGGAGAATCTTATTTCATATGAAAGAGATATTAACAGACAAGCTGGTTGTCATTCCCATTCCAGGGGAATCCCTGGATAATGCTTGACAATCGGTTGAGATGATCATAAAAGACATGGCCCATGTATCTTAGGGAATGACTAAGGATTATATGGAGCTAATTAAGGGCTGACTTGTAGAGATACTACCATCTCTTTCTCCCCATCACACTAGGAAGGTTGGCATCAACTCATCTGACTATGTTCTGATTTGTTCATATAAAATAAGAGATTGAGCACATTTTTATATTGAAACCATGTAACCTATATCACATGATGAGAACAAAATAACCCACCTCATAAATCTAATTCATTCTTAGTGGGTTGTACTTCTGTAGAAATTATAAAGGAATTCCATATCAAAAGTTTTGTGAGCCATTTTCAATTGAATCCCATTTTCATTTGCAATTGAATCGTGAGCCATTTTCAAAAGTATCGTGAATCATTTGCAATTGAATCCCCCCACCAATCCTGGTGATTTGAACATAGAGTAATCCATAAGATATAGGTTTTAGCAATTATCCATAGCTTATTGTGCCTCAATATTCCATTTAGGTTACAAAAAAAATCCAACCTTGTAGCTTGCCCACAAAATTTAATTTAGGTGACATTAATATCTCTTTCTAATAATTGCAATATCAATTTTATCTATTAAAGAGTTGGGACGAGCCCAAATCAGTTTTTCCTGTTAAATTTAATCCAAGGATGCGATATGCATAAGATATATGAGTTGAGGCTTTGGATTTTAGCATGGTAAAATGATTTGTTATGGACATATATGGCCTAATTATTTCTTATTTTTAGAAGGTTTGGTGGGGTGAAGGCAGCATGGGAGGGGGACGATCAACCGATAACCCAGTTTAATCATGCTAATCACAAATATGGACTATTTGTATCTCCCTAATCACTTGCTTAAAACACATACCAGATTTGAGTCATACTTACTTTCATTGGAAAGATGAAAGCGTGAGCATAATGAATACACCATTCCATCCATCTGTAGAAATAAAGTTAGTTATAAGTAGCCCCAACAGACCCAGTACCATCTATAATAGTCATGATGGTTTCCAAAGCTCTCGAATTTCCCTTAAGTGAGCTATGTGTACCAAGATCATTGGAAAATGAAGGTATTTTATTGAGATCATGAAGGTACACACGAGAAAAAATTAGGAGAGTTAATTGTACAAGTGGAGGAAACAATTGATTCAAAAAAAAACTATGGTTGAGATGGTTTTCCACAGTGTTGATTTGTCAAACTAGGATCTCTTCTCCAAAGTGATCCCTTTTTAAAGATATTCAAACTCCACTGTTTTGATTGCCAAAAATGTTGCTAACTCTCTAGAATATTAGACGGTGTTGTCTATAATCACTGAAAGTTTTGGGTTGCACTTGATAGATGCGATGCACTTGAAAGATGCCAAGATGAAAGCTTGAGCATAATGAACACACCATTCCATCCATCTGTACAGATAAAGCCATTCAGAAGTGGCCCCAAGGCAGCCCCAACAGACCCAGTACGATCTATAATAGTCGTGATGGTTGCCAAAGCTATGGAATTTCCCTTAAGTGAGCTATGTGTACCTATGTGTAACTATTTCTTGAGCTGAATAAAATATCCATGAAGTGTTGGTTTTCCCACTTGAGTTTCCAAAGTAAATCTTGTCTTCCCCATTTGTTTAAATGACATGTAATTGGGTTATCAATTAAATTAATACTTGTACATATGCAATAGATCATCCAACGTATTGGTGTTTATTCAATGGGTGAATTGTTAAATCATTGGGCAGATAGATCATCCAATGTATTAGTCTCTATTCAATGGGTGACTTGCTAAATCATTGGGAAGATTTAATTAAAATGTCAAAGTGTGCACCACATTAAAAACTGTCTGGTGGTCACTAAAATTGTTTCTATGCCCCACAATGCTACTCACACTCCCCTTTGACTAAAACTTGGTGTGAATACTTAGAGAAACATTGAGAAATTCATTCCCTCACCACACACTGTCCATTTTGCATCGAAATCCCTTCTTTACATTGTTGGGAGTATCAGCTTATCTTCAGTGATACATTTTATTGACTCATTGGATCATGCACATGTGTTTGTATTTTCAATTAAACTCTGTAAGATTTGAATGATTCCTACAAAGTATTGGTGAATGGGCATAATTTGTTTCATTATTGGAAATTTGAATGAATTCTATGTAGGCATATTTGAATAGAAAAAAGAAAAATAGGGTCTATGTGTTGATTGACATTAAGGTGTATGTGCAGATTTGTAATTGATACATTTGCATGGTGTATGTTTCAAAATAGAATGTTTGGGCAGATTCCTTATTGATAAGCTTCTTGAATATGAATTCATTGACATATTCTTACATATATTAGTGTTTTAAAGGATATTGTACAACAATGGTTGTTGTTTAAAGTGTCGTGTGCATAGTTAAAAATAAATAAATAAACCAAAGTGCATGTTTTGGCACATTCAAAATAAAACACATAGTGCATTGTGAACTTGGAATTGAGACTATATTTGAAACAGAGCGACAAACCAAATATGAAGACATAGATCTTAGTGCGATTGTACTTGCAGAGACAAACAATTGAATTTAATTTTCTTGAAGGATACGAGTTGATGAAACCTATGGGCTATAAAGTACCATGTTTATCATATTGAATCATATTGGTATCAGAGTCGTTGAATTTGTGACCTTAAATCCATTGTTAGAACTTTGACGAGAAACGAGGCCAACCTGGATAAAGAAGTGAAAATAGAGATCTTGGAATAACTATAGAGCTTCAATGTGTAGATCCAAGAGGAGAACCAACACTTGAAGGATAGAATAGCAGAGTTGAAAAAGGAGCTTGAGACATTAGCCAAGTTGCTTATAGTTTTCCATAAGACCAAGGAAGTGAAAACACTTTCCATTGTTATTGTAGAAGCTAGCATTATGAACGAGACAAGCATGGTAAGCTCACTCTCTATGGACCTTTCTCAATTTGTTTTTCAAGAACCCTATAATGTTTTTGCAAAACATACCAGAGGCAATAGTTCCAAGAACATGCGACAAACGAGCTACAATGACCAAGATCTTGGAAAGAGAAGCCAAGGGATTGTAAATATTCTTTTAGCTATAAGCATAGACTCGAGCTTGAAGGCCTAAGTTTGGGTTGACAAAAAGAACCAAGTAAAATATCAACTCAAGCTAAGACCATCAAAATAATGTTTTTCGAGGCAAGAGAAACTGAAGAAGAAACCATTTTGATTGAAGAAAAGACAATGGAAAATGAAATGGACAAAAAACCATTACAATGTGCTTGTAGAATATTGAATGAGGGAAGCAAAGGACTACTTCCACCACCTAAATATTTCCCCATACTCAGGGGACCAAGAAAAGACACTAACAAACAAAAACCAAAGTGGTATGTCAAGGCATGTTTGGTTTGTTTCCGCTGCAAAGAATAAAGGCCACGATGTTGATGTTCGTTGGCACTTTAGTTTATATTCCTTTGATGGGAAGAACGGGAAGAAACTTTCCCAAGACAACTGCAAGTTCAAAGTAACACAAATAAGAAGAGAATTCCAAGAAACCCTTGCATTAGCGAGAATATTTGCTAGAAATACAACGTCAAGAAACCAAGGCTTCATTAGGAACTTCATCCCAAGTACTACACATAAAAAAAAGGTTTGGAGAGTGAAGAGTAAAGGGTAAGAAAAAAGGGTTTGAAAAGTGAAGAGTAGAGACAAGAAAAAAAGGTTTGGAAAGTGAAAAGTAAGGGTGAAGAAGAAGGAACAATGATTGTCCAAGAACCTGTAGCAGCAAAATATGCCATCTCCACCAATGAAGTGGACAACAGGGGTATGCCAAAAGAAGTCCATATTCAACACTTATCTTCCATTCTGCAGTGGAAGTACCCCATCTTGGAGATTTATCGGAACTTGATACAAATAGATGACTCAACAGGGCTCTGTTAAAATCCATAATAGTCAAGAGATAGCTCTGATCTGCACCAATAGAGAAGGCAAGAACACAGCCGTAGAAGTAGAAGAAAGAAAGAAAATTGAGTTGAATCTTTTGGGGACCAGGTTGGTCTTGCAAGCACCATATTAAAAATAAAATGTTGTTGGAATTAATTCGCAGTGGAAAGGAAAGAAACATAAGTAGAAATAAAACAAAGAAGGTAGGCAGCTACAAAAGCATGAGGAACCTAGGAGAAGACACTTTCTTAAAGATCAAAGGTTGTCCTTGAACCAAAGCAATCTGTAGCAATCTGCAATTTTGTCGATGAATAACAGTACAAAAAATTTGTCAATGAATAATAGTACAAAAAAGTTACATATATTTCATCTAACAGTACAAAAAGGTTACATATAGCTCATCTTCGTAACTATTTCTCAATTTTAATAAAATCCTTGTCAAATGTTGGTCAATTTGAATTTCGAATGTTGGTTTTCCAATTTGAATTTCCAAAATAAATAAATTTTGTTTTCGTTTTCCATTTGAATTTCCAAAATAAATTATGTGTTCCCTATGTGTTGAAATGATCTGGGTTAACTAAGATCAATGTGGCTATGTTTCCAATTAAATTATACTTGTATACAATAATTCATCCAATGTATTAATCTCTGTTCAATAGGTTTATTTGTGAGATATCTTGGCCCATTTAACTAAAGAATAGCTATGTACACCAAATTATCAACCCTCTATTGGTTGGCTACAATCATTGATATACCCCACAACGTTGTCCACACTCCTCTGTGACTAAAATTCGGTTTGGATACTCTGTTGAACATTTTACAATTTGTCCTACATAAACATGTTGTCCATTCTGTGTCGAATTCCCTTGTTTGCATGCCAAGAGTGTCAATTCCCCTTCATTTACAATGATACATTTTACTAATATTTTGGAGCATACATGTGTCTATATTTTCAATTAAAATTCCATCCAACTCTGTATGATTTGACTTGAATCATTCCTACAACATATGAATGGATGGGTATAATAATTTGTTTTATTATTAGTAATTGGAATGATTTCTATGTAGGCACGTTTGAACAACATAAATTGTAGAGTTCGCGTGTTTAGACAAACAGGGTCTGTGCACTAGTCATCATCCTCTTTTAATGTTCAAAGATTTTTAGTCTTATTTTAAAGATAACCATTATATCAACAAAACATCTACATGCATAGATAGTGACTTTATAAATTAGAAAGGAAATATAGGTTTTAATTGCAATTCAACATCATCTCATACAAACTCTGAAAGTGTTGGGAGAAATTCAACTTTGATGAGTTTTAAAAAAGACCGCTTAAATACTCAGAATGGTAGTAGCTGCAATAAATAATGCATATGAAAACCTTCCCCTACTGAAATACTCAGAATGGTAGTAGCTGCAATAAATAATGCATATGAAAACCTTCCCCTGCCTACCCCTTTCTTATGTGGGGAAATTTCTCTGTTCCTAACTAGGACAATTGCAAAATGATGCAACAGTCTCTTCAATCCCTCACCTACAAGATCCAATCACTCGCCTACATTCATAATGTATGTAACACCCTGTTTCCCCCAGTTTGTAAAAAAATAACTGGATTGTCCAGAAATGTGGCAAACTCATGAATGTGAATATGTGATGTGAATGGACCTTATGGAAAAGGTCAATAAATGTGAATAACATTATGAATTTATATTGAAGGATTGTTGAGAGGGGATGTGTAGAAAAAGAGACCACGATGGCAGTGGAGGGCACCTGGAAAGGTGGCGTTAACTTCCACCAAGAATTAATACCGTATTTGGACTCCACTGGCCCGGAGAACCAAAAGCGGCTCGTTGGCCCTGAATTAAATGTCTCGCCGACTGGCAGGTAAATGGCTCCTCAAAAATTTAATGAGGGATGGGGAGGTGAACCGCCTATTCGTAGAGCCATCATGACTAACCAACGCGAGGGAAATCGCGCCACACGCAACCTCGTGAGAGGATAAGGCATGGGGTAGAAGCGATTGGGGGCAGACGTAAGGGGAGAACTCTGGCGATATGCAGAGTGAGTGATAACAGAGAGGAACGAGAGTAACCTTCGCTCCTGGTCACTGGCAAACAAAGACGCAGTCTCACAGCATTGTGGTCTCAGCTCGGGGGTGGCTAGTGGTAAATCCGCTGGGAGTCGCTGAGCCTACGGTTGGGTGGAAAGGATCACCCCTCTCAGCAGTTTCTCAACCCCTAGTGTTATTTTCTGATAAGTGTTTTGCCTTTGGCATCTTGAAATATATGTATTCTGATAATTATGCTCATAAGATGTGAAACTGTGAATGATTTCATTATAAGATTGTCTATATGGTATTTTGATCAGTACTAGTAGTTGTATATTTGTATGGAAAGACTACGTATGGCTTATGTCCTCATGAATCGTTATTTATATGCGTACTGATCTAATTCAGACTTCACGTCTGGTTCTCGAGAGGACGATACCCTTATATGCCTCAGATAGTACCCTGGGTAATAACCTCCCCATAGAGATACCCTCCTAGAAAAGCCCATCAAGAATCGAGAAAGATAATGTGAAGGCATAAGGCCTTAGTAACCCTGCACGAGGAGGAACGATCCTCTTGAACACCTGAGATGGAAGCATAAGGATGATGTATCGAATCGACGGGTGAGATCCCGTCGGGAGATCTGTGGTCACTCACGACCGTCAGATCGGAAGGAGAAGATAGAGTGTTAAGTGCCTTAACCTTGATAGATGGTGATCGACGGACGAGATCCCGTCGAGAAATCTGTGGTCACACACAACCGTTAGATTGGTAGGAGAAAGTAGGGTGTTAAACGCCTTACCACTTGGTTTCTCTGTGTCTTCGTGGGTAGCGAAGAAAATCGGGACCGTAGATCCCCAAGGTCCATGAGAGTATCTAGACTGTGGATCTTTCCACGATTAGGAAGTCGTGGGAGAGCCCACAAGTTAGGAATCTGTTTGAGCCGTCAGATCTCGGCTGAAAAACCCGACATCCGTTGGATCTATCAGGAGATACCCGAGGGATAAAACCCCAATGGATCGGGACTTTCCATTGTGGAAACCCCAGAATAGATCTGGACCATCCGAATGATGGAGGCCACGTGTCAAAAGATTACCTGTATCAGGAAATCGGGGATTAGGGATTCGGGAGTTCCATTGACGAGAATTTGGGATTTTCCATAGTGAAAACCTCGGAATATATCTGAGTCGTCCGAATGACGGAGGCCACGTGTCAAAAGATTACCCGTTTCGGGAAATCGGGAATCGCAGAATCGGGAATCCTAATGATGAGAGATCGAGACTTTCCATGGTGTAAATCCTGGGACAGATCTGGACCGTCCGATTTATGGAGGTTACATGTCGAGAGATTAACCACATCGGGAAACCAAGGATCGAGAATTCAGGAGTCCCGTGATCGAGAGTTCGGACTCTCGTGATGATAAAACCCCGATGAACGGACGAGATTCTTTCTGAGGATATCAGGGTCTGTGACGACCATTAGATGTGAGGAAGAAATGTCGACTTTAAGCTAGGGCGCGAATGCGCATTTAGGTAAGTAACGAGTAGATCTGGACGGCTAGATCCCACCTGCCCAGATCTATGGCTGAGGTTTGATTCCAGAGCCCCCTTGTTGTTCTGCCTTTAATGGTGGGGGGGGTCCAGAATTGGACGTGCAACTCACGAACGGTTGAGATTAATTCACCGTGATCAATGGTGCTCAGGTGAATTTCGGACCCCCCTGGCCATTCTGCCTTTATTGAGGGGGGGGTGCGGAATAGTGTGGCATGTGAAATGGGGCCCCCTCCTATCCTGATTGACTACTGTGTCGCCATTCCCCTTTTCCACCTGTACTCCACTTAACCATGCGATGGGGCCTGTTCTCATTGGTTGTTCTTTACCCCTGTTGGGATCTGTCAATATTGGCCATTTGCTAACCCTGTAGGGATTCGTCCCTATTGACCAGTCGCTAGCCCTGTTGGGGTTCGGTGGTTGTAGAGTTGAACGATTCGACATCACTGTAGCGCCGAGGCGCAAAATACAAAAGACACTACATTTATTTGAACTGTGATCATGACCCGCGATCACATGGGAATGGAGAGAGAAAGAGCTAGCTTGCGCTAAGCCTCCATAGGTAATTCGGGGGTTTTGATTCTACGGAAATCAACGAAAAATTTGATCGAGGTAGTAGGTATGTGACAAAGTGGTATCAGAGCATGGTTACAACACACGGCCTGATTGGGCTCATGACGAGTTGCGCATAAGCTCCGTTCAAAGCACTCCTACGAGGATTAACCCCCTAACTTAACTCTCTTGTCTAGGATTAAAAACTTGGAAATGAGAACCCGGCTATGTGTGCATGTGAAAGAGTTATAAATTTATGCATAGGTTATAAAATGTATTTAACTCTTGAGTAATAACCAACGTTTGTCTGTTCACCCAAGCGGACGATCAGCCATGGGAATCTACAGACGTAGAGTATGGTGACTCACCAAGAGGTGGGAGAAGGCTCCCACAACAGAGACGAAGAGTCTGACGAAAGAAGAGCAATAGGAACCCCTCCAAATCTAGCCGAGACTGTGAGGAGTCTCATGGTTGAATTGCAAAGCTGCAAGGCCAACAATGAAAGGATGATGAAAGAACAAGAAAAGAAAAGAAAAATTAATGCAGTTTTACTACAGATCTTATCCGACCTATAGCGACAAATGCAGCATGAACCTGAGCTGTAGAAACATGGTCGTATCAGTGGCCATACTGAGAGGAGCACCTCAAGAAAGGTCCACCCCAGAGGTAAAGGACCAGTGCCGGATGATTCCACTGAGAAGGAAGTTGGTGATTCAGAAGGCTCTTCCAGCAGCAGGACCAGTTCTTATTCTCGAAGAAAACAAAAGAAGAAAAAGACTCCCAAGGATTATAAATTTGAGGAATTCTAAAAGGCCAAACCTCCATCCTTCGACGGTGAGATAAAGAAGGGAGAGGAAGTCGAGGCCTGGCTACTTGGACTGAAGAAATATTTCAGAGTCCATGATTTTTCAAAGAATTTGAAGGCCCAAGTGGCCACTTTCAATCTGAATGGAAAGGCTTCCATCTGGTGGGAGGATCTTAAGAATATGAAAGGGGTCTGCGAGGTGGACCTATCTTGGAAACAGTTTGAAAAGTACTTCTAGAAGAAGTATTTGTCGGAAAGTTATTTCGACAAGAAGGCTAAAGAGTTTTATGAACTCAAACTGGGACAACTCACTATAGAGGAATATGTCAACAAATTCCTTGACTTATTGAGATATGTACCCTACATCAAAGAAGAGAAGGCGAAGGTGCAACACTTCGTCAGTGGGCTACCCAAGGAATACCGGAACTGAATCAAATTCAAAGAGCCAAAGACCTTAGAAGACACTATTCGAAAAGCAACATATTGTCATGAACAATATGGACATCAGGCAGAGTCTCATGGAGACTGGAAACAGAAGAGTGGTTCGAGATTTCAGAAAAAGGGGATCAAATCCTCGGGATTTAAGAACTACAAGAAGAACCCCAGAATGAACTTTCCATCTCGGAGTGTACTCCAGCAAAACTTTCCCTCGGTGGATGGAAGTAAAACTTCTGAACCTATACTAGTGAAGACTAATAACCCAAAGAAAGAACCTCTGAAATGCTAGGGTTGCGGAGAAGAGCATCTCCTGAGAGACTGTCCACACTGACAACAGAATAGTCAGAAATTTTATAACATTCAAGAAGCGACCACAGTCAATGATGTGGCAAGGAGTGTGCCGTAGATTTATGCAGCATTCGATAATAACCAAGTTGAACACCAAGCTTTAGTGGTGGAAATAGAAGGTATGATTTTCAACCATCTGGTGTCTGTTTTGATTGACCCTGGTTCAAATTTGAGTTATATAGCCCCTAAAGATGTTGATAAGTGTAAGCTACAGCCACAAAATAAAACTAAGGCATGGTTGGTACAGTTAGCCACTGACACCAAAAGAAAGTTAGTAGAGGTCATACCAGCCTGCCAATTAATGTTGGGTGAATTCCCCACCCAAGCAACCCTTAATGTATTACCCCTGGGATCATACGATCTGTTGATTGGTATGGACTGGCTGGCCACCCATAAAGCCAGACTGGACTGTTACCATAAAACCTTAGAATGTGTGAGAAAAGAAGGAAAAAGGATAACCCTTCAAGGGATCCGAAAACCAGTCTTGGTGAGGCAAATATCAGCCCTGCAAATGAGAAAGTATTGCCGAAAGGGATGTCCCCTATATGAAATATAGGTGTTAAAAACCATCGAAGGTGCTAAACCAAGCCCTGATGATCACCCTATCCTAAGAGAATACAGAGATGTGTTTCCGGCAAAGGTACCGGGTCTACCTTCGAGAAGAGACATCGACTTCTCGATAGAGCTCACACCAGGAGCGGTGCTGGTGTCTAGGACACCCTACCAGATGAGCACACCTGAATTAGTGGAACTCAAATTACAATTGACAGAAATGATGGATAAGGGTTGTATTCGACCCAGCGTGTCCCCATGGGGAGCACAAGTCCTGTTTGTGAAAAAGAAGGATGGCACCCTTAGACTGTGTATAGATTATAGACAACTTAATAAAGTAACCATAAAGAACAAGTACCCCTTGCCCAGGATCGATGATCTATTCGATCAGTTGGGAGGAGCGTCTATTTTCT
>ML779392.1:796456-819744 GCA_009831015.1 Picea engelmannii
AAATATTTGGCCCAATGCATAGAATGCCAACAGGTTAAAGTAGAACATCGACACCCAGCAGGACTATTACACCCTTTACCCATCCCAGAATGGAAATGGGAAACCATCTCCATGGATTTTATCACTGGATTGCCGACTTCAACCAAGCAGAATGATGCCATCATGGTAGTGGTGGATAAACTGAGCAATTCTGCTCATTTCATCCCCGTCAAATCAACCTGCAAGGCGATAGATATCGCCCAAATATTCATGAAAGAGGTATTCAGACTGCACGGTATGCCGAAAGAGATAGTGTCTGACAGAGACACAAAATTTACTTCCAGTTTTTGGAAATCACTGATGGATGGTTTAGAGACCAAATTGTTGTTTAGCACTGCCTATCACCCTCAAACCGACGGAAAGACAGAAAGAGTGAATCAGATATTAGAGGATATGTTAAGGATGCATGTAATGCATCAACCGAGGAAATGGGAAGACTACCTGCCATTGGTAGAATTCGCCTACAACAATGGCTACCAAGCATCCTTAAAAATGAGTCTCTTCGAGGTATTCTATGGTAGACAGTTTAATACTCCAGTCAGCTGGAGTAATCATGTAAATAGGATTTGTTTTGGACCCAACATGTTGAAAGAAATGGAACAACAAGTGACTCAGATAAAACAAAATCTGAAGGTCGCTCAGAACCGACAAAAAAGTTATGCTGATCAAAAGAGAACTCCAAGAGAGTTCAAAATGGGAGACCATGTATATCTCAGAATTAATCCCAGAAGGAGTTCCCTGAAAATGGGAGCTTGTGCCAAGTTGGCACCCCGGTATTGTGGAACCTTTGAGGTTCTAGATAGAGTGGGACCTGTAGCCTATCGGCTAACACTTCCTCCCACAGTAAAAGAACATAATGTTTTCCATGTTTCATTATTGAAGAAATATGTACATGATACTAATCATATAATTGACTGGTCTGTGATCCAGGTGGAACTAGAGGGAGAATTTCTACCAGAGCCCCAATGCATATTGGACAGAAAGGAAACCCCGCTCCGGAACCGAACCATTTCACAGGTAAAGGTGCAGTGGAGACATTTTGGCCCAGATGAGGCTACATGGGAAATGGAGGATGCCACGAGACAGGCATATCGGATTTTGTTTACTTTTGTACATACAATTCATGTTAAAAGATAAGAACATTGAGGATGATGTTCCATTAAGGGGGAGGGAATTGTAACACCCTGTTTCCCCCAGTTCGTAAAAAAAATAATTGGACTGGCCAGAACTGTGGCAAACTCATGAATGTGAATATGTGATGTGAATGGACCTTATGGAAAAGGTCAATAAATGTGAATAAAATTATGAATTTATATTGCAGGACTGTTGAGAGGGGATGTGCAGAAAAAGAGACCACGATGGCGGTGGACGGCACCAGGAAAGGTGTCGTTAACATCCACCAAGAATTAATACCGTATTTGGACTCCACTGGCCCGGAGAACCAAAAGTGTCTCGCTAGCCCTGAATTAAATGTCTCGCCGGCTAGCAGGTAGATGGCTCCTCATAAATTTAATGAGGGATGGGGAGGTGAACCGCCTATCCGTAGAGCCATCATGACTGACCAGCGTGAGGGAAATCGCACCACACGTAACCTCGCGAGAGGATAAGGCGTGGGGTAGAAGCGATTGGGGGAAGATGCGAGGGGAGAACTCTGGCGATATGCAGAGTGAGTGATAGCATAGAGGAAGGAGAGTAACCTTCGCTCCTGGTCACTAGAAAACAGAGATGCACTCTCACAGCATCGTGGTCTTAGCTCAGGGGTGGCTAGTGGTAAATCCGCTGGGAATCGTTGAGCTACGGTTGGGTGGAAACGAGCACCCCTCTCAGTAGTTGCTCGACCCTTGGTGTTATTTTCTGATAAGTGTTTTTCCTTTGGCATCTTGAAATATATGTATTCTGATAATTATGCTCATAAGCTGTGAAACTGTGAATGATTTCATTATAAGATTGTCTGTATGGTATTTTGATTAGTACTAGTAGTTGTATATTTGTATGGAAAGACTACATATGGCTTATGTCCTCATAAATTGTTATTTATATGCATACAGATCTAATTCAGACTTCACGTCTGGTTCTCGAGAGGACGATACCCTTATATGCCTCAGATAGTACCCTGGGTAATAACCTCCCCATAGAGATACCTTCCTAGAAAATCCCATCAAGAACCGGGAAAGAGAATGTGAAGGCGTAAGGCCTTAGTAACCCTACACGAGGAGGAACGATCCTCTTGAACACCTGAGATGGTAGCATAAGGATGACGTATCGATTCGACAGATGAGATCCTGTCGGGATATCTGTGGTCGCTCATGACCGTTAGATCGGAAGGAGAAGATAGAGTATTAAGTGCCTTAACCTTGATAGGTGGTGATCGATGGATGAGATCCCGTCAGGAAATCTGCGGTCACACACGACCATTATATTGGTAGGAGAAAGTAGGGTGTTAAACGCCTTACCACTTGGTTTCTCTGTGTCTTCGTGGGTAGCGAAGAAAATCGGGACCGTAGATCCCCAAGGTCCATGAGAGTATCCGGACCATGTATCTTTCCACAATTAGGAAGTCGTGGGAGAGCCCACAAGTTAGGAATCTGTCTGTGCCGTCATATCTCGGCTGAAAAACCTGACAGCCGTTGGATCTGTCAGGAGATACCCAAGGGTTAAAACCCCAGTGGATAGGGACTTTCCATTGTGGAAACCTCGGAATAGATCTGGACCGTCCGAATAATGGAGGCCACATGTCAAAATATTACTCGTATCGGGAAATCGGGGATCGGGGATTCGGGAGTTCCGTTGACGAGAGTTCAGGATTTTCCATAGTGAAAACCCAGGAATAGATCTGAGTCGTCTGAATGACGGAGGCCACCTGTCAAAATATTACCCGTTTCGGGAAATCGGGAATCGCGGAATCGGGAATCCTGATGATGAGAGATCGAGACTTTCCATGGTGGAAATCCTAGGACAGATCTAGACGGTCCGATTTACGGAGGTTACGTGTTAAGAGATTAACCGCATCGGGAAACCAGGGATCGAGAATTCGGGAGTCCCGTGATCGAGAGTTCGGACTCTCGTGATGATAAAACCCCGATGAGCGGATGAGATTCTTTTGGAGGATCTCTGGGTCTGTGATGACCATTAGATGTGAGGAAGAAATGTCGACTTTAAGCTGGGGCGTGAATGCGCATTTCGGCAAGTAACGAGCAGATCTGGACGGCCAGAGCCCACCCGCCCAGATCTACGACTAAGGTTTCATTCCAGAGCCCCCTTACTGTTCTGCCTTTAACGGTGGGTGGGGGGTTTGGAATCAGACGTGCAACTCGCAAACGGTTGAGATTAATTCACCGTGATCAACAGTGCTCAGGTGAATTACGTACCCCCCTGGCCATTCTGCCTTTAATGAGGGGGGGTGTCCAGAATAGTGTGGTGTGTGAAATGGGGCCCCCTCCTATCCTGATTGACTACCGTGTCTTCATTCCCCTTTGCCACCTGTACTCCACTTAACCGTGCGATGGGGCCTGTTCTCATTGGTTGTTCTCTACCCCTGTTGGGATTTGTCCCTATTGGTCATTTGCTAACCCTGTAGGTATTTGTCCCTATTGACCGGTCGCTAGCCCTGTCGGGGTTCGGTGGTTGCAGAGTCGAACGATTCGACATCACTATAGCGTCGAGGCGTGAAATACAAAAGACACTGCGTTTATTTGAATTGTGATCATGACCCGCGATCACATGGGAACGAAGAGAGAAAGAGCTAGCTTGCGCTAAGCCTCCATAGGTAATTCGGGGGTTTTGATTCTGCAGAAATCAACGAAAAATTTGATCGAGGTAGTAGGTATGTGACAATGTAACAACTGATCAATCTAGATAAATTTTTGCAGTGGTATTGGTTCTATATTCCAATCCATGAGAACTAACATAGAACAAATACATCACATACAAAGAAATACAGATGAGGGAAAACATATTGTCTATGTCAAATTTTTCTTCTTTCCATTTAATTTTAAACCGTTTGTCATTCATGTGACCCATGATAGCTCTCATTAGGTAGGCAAGGCCAATTCTCCATCTTGACAAAATAAAGGACATCCACAGAATGAGGTAAATAATAATTGTATTTCTGCAGCATGAGGGTCCAAACATACAAGTATATGCATCTTCTTATTAGTGAGATATAACTCCTACATGAACTTTTCCAAATCATCTTAGTGCCTCTTTGTCAGTAGCGGTTGAATGATTGACCCTGCATTACAGAGATAGGAGGGTGTTAGATTAATGACACTATAAAGAAATCCCTGCAACAATATCTCATGTGTACTCTATGAAACCAACATTGCAACTCCACAAACTATTTATATATATAAATATATAAATACCCTATGTATTACCTACAATCTCTTGTTCTGTAGACCTTTCTTTTGTCGTGGCAATATTGTCCACAATCTCTGCCACAACCATGTGGCTCAAAAGAAGGCCAAAAATTAAAGATGAAAGCGTGAGCATAATGAATACACCATTCCATCCATCTGTAGAGATAAATCCAGTCAGAAGTGGCTCCAAGGTATCCCCAACAGACCCAGTACCATATATAATCGTCATGAAAGTTTCCAAATCTCTCGAATTTCCCTTAAGTGAGCTATGTGTACCAAGATCAGTTGAAACAATTGTGGTATGAGTGCATAAGTTCCATTAACAAACATTCTTGAAATCATCATCAGAACAATATTGGCAAACATTGAGATACCTCCATAAACCCAATATAAAATGAGTGTTGGAATTGCACAGTGCATGAAACTAGCTATTGTGATAGCCCTGGCATCAAGCCTATCAGAAATATGGCCTACGATAATTCCACCCACCACTCCTCCCAAATCGAATAAAGTTGAAAGGTTTTCAGATGACGTTACAAAAAAATACTCGCCTCCAATAGCTGGAATATCCAACCAGAATCAAAATAAATTAGTAAAGATTAATAGAGTAAATAATTTAATGAACTCCTAAATAGTCTTCTTGTACCAGGCCAATTTCAAAGAGAGAGCTTAGTAAGGTAAAAGGTTAACATATTTCCCTACTTGTTTAAGAAATTTCTATTCATATATTTGAAACAGAATGTGTCACATAGATGGGTTAAAGATGAGATGTGACTAAAATGGCTAACTGGTTTGCAGAATAAGACAAGAGAGGTTAGAGATAATTCATCATATAATTTTCTGAATAAGATGGATGAAGAAAACTAACTATATCAACAACATCACATACATTAAAAACATATATGAAGGGTCAAATATAAATAACAATAGTTACTTATGATTTTAGTTTACTAATGTAGAGGTAAGATGACAGTTGCCGATCATTAAGAAAACAAGGTAGTGAATATAAAACTCAACTCATAAGTATGGAAAATAAGGAAAGATGATTGTCTGAACAATAACAGTGAAAGAAACTTATAATTCCAGAATACATGCAAAGGTCTTCTTCATAAAAGACTACATAAGAGTCTTCAATCTCAAAACACAGTCCTAGAGACTGCTTTTTCCCCTCAATTACACTGTAGAAATGATTGGATTTATATCCTTACAATGTTTAACTGAGATCCTCCAAAGAGGGATCAAATAGATAAAAAATCTAATCTAGTTACAATAAATGACATAATATCCTATTTTAAGGGAATTAAACCCTGATCCTAAACTAAGTCTTCGGCAGCTCCACAAGCTTGCTGGATGATGACAATCCTCTTCTAGAATTTCCAATGACAACTAGGCCTTGAGTCACCCATTATTCAACCGAAAATGAGTCCTCCTTTGACTTTTCCTCCAATCTGCAAAATATAGTCTTGTTGGTAGCACAATACACTTTTAAACTGCTCTTTCTGCTACCAACTTCCTGTAGGAATAGTTTTTCACAATTTTATATAAAATGCACAAAAAAACTTGTTTAAATGTTGCAAACATTGCTCCATTGCAATAGTATGCCACTGTATAATCATCTTTTGCATCAAGGTTATTTAGATTCACTAAGTTGAAAGGGTTATTTCCCCAATGGATATCAAAGAATTTGGACTCCATTCATGTTGGATAAGGGCAACAACTTTTCCAGCTACTATGAAACCTGTGATTGTATTGATCCCAACACAATCATGAAGGTATTTCAACTCAACCTTAAGAGCTTCACTATAGCTATGTGTTTTTTCTGTAGATAAACTCCATTGACATTTTGAGTCTACATTATCAATGGATTGTCCTTGATTAATAAATTCTTGGACTACACCTCTCCTAGGAGCTCCTTGAACCATGCTTTAATCATTGGCAAAACATTGAAAACAATTTAATTCCTAATGCCATTCCTTGATGGATGCATATTTTAAGTTCTCTGGGGATTGAATATTAAGAGATATTATAGATTTGAAGGTCTAATCCACTAAACACAACTCGACTTCTAATTATGTTTGAACTGAAGGTCTTCTATGGTTTGAAATAAATTTGTCAGCTCCAAACAATATTCAACACTGCTAATGAACTTGATACGTCATGGTCTTTTAGTAAATCTGAGATATTCTTAAGAAAACTGTGTTCATTTCAAATAATGTTTCTTGAGGATTAAGACTATGGCATTCCATTACAATAGTCTGCGGACAATTTCTTGGCATCTCCACACATTATGCTGGAAGAATTCTTTGATTGGTTTATACTTGCAACAAAAATTTTCAACATGCTTAATGATACATGATGAAAGATTTCTAAGAAGAATAGACTCTAAATTTCAGTGATTTATTGTATTGGCCTGAAGAACAATGGTTAAATCATAAAACTTCGCTAAAATCCTGATATGGATTTATCAACAGATGCATAAATAAATTCACAATGATGTTGGTGTAATCTAGAAGTAAGGACTTGTTCATACTTTGGTGGTTAAATATGTTAATTTTATCCACACAAAGCAGCGCTATTTGAAACATTAGACACTTAACCAGGCCTTACATATAATGCATCTAAATCTATTGAGATATTTGGTTTGAGCATTGTCACATAACAATGCTTTGGCATTGTTACTTTCTTATGTTGATGGATGATTTCCAAGTTTGATTCTGCACTTTTAAATTCTTGGGTTCATATGGTTTAAAATTTCTTGATCAGTAATTCTGAGGTCACACACTTGGTATATACCTAATGAGCTCAATTTGTAAAATGTTAAGATTTGAGCATAAAAATATGGTCAGGACTCAGTAGTTCCATAACTATGACTTTTGACTCTTTATTATAGCTTATTTTGTAAATAATGAATTTTTATGAACATTATATGACAGTTTACCTTTGAAGTTTGAAGTTTGAAATTTGAAATATTGATTGAATCTTACAACTCTTTGGTAATGAATATGATACTCTAGATTCTATTTCATTTTGTGGTTGATGTTGTTTGTTAGTATGTTACAATATATTGATGACAAATGTTTATGATTGATGTTATATGTGTACTAAATGGTTCATTATTTAATGATTGTCACTAATCAATTAGTTAAATGATCTTATATCTATGTTTTCATGTTTTTTACAATTGATTCTAAGGCCTTTAGAATGACAATCCAGGGTGAGACACTTATTCCATAGCTCTTTCCCAATAATGGCAGACACTTGTTCCCATGTCGATGTATCCCTTCACTCATATAACCTGGGAAAATTTCAATAGCCAAAGCATGATTTTTTTGAATATCAAATAGATTAAAATTGCTTGGATCGTCTTCGTTACGAAGTAGAGGAAATTCATGCTAGGTCTCTGGATGCTTTGAAACATTCCTTGCAAAGGTGGAAACCTTGTTGATATTCCAACGATAAAATTTTCTTCCTTGAATGTACTTGAATCCTCTCAAAATAAGCTTTAGATATTCCATGCATAGTTTTGTTGGACAGAAACACAAATATCTCCGTCTTCACACTCAATGAGCACATAAGCAGGTGCATGTCACTCAACTGGTAGAGATTCTTGGCATCTTTCAAGTGCATGGCATCTATCAAGTGAAACCCAAAACTTCCAGTGATTATAGACAACACATTCTAATGTTTTAGAGAGTTAGCATCGTTTCTAGAAATCAACACAGTGGAGACTGAATATCTTTAAAAAGGGGTCACTTTGGAGAAGAGATCCTAGTTTGACAAATCAACATAGTGGAAAACCATCTCAACCATAGTTTTTTTTTGAATCAATTGTTTCCTCCACTTGGACAATTAACTCTCCTAATTTTTCTCGTGTCCTCTATGTTCAGATCCTTGTCTGACCGAAAGGGTCAGAATTCTACCTGGTTTTGTCACTATCTCTTACAGAAAACATTATGCCTCCTTAATAAATTGGTTTTCATCCAAACAAATCATCTTGGCTGGTACATTGCAAAGCTTTTTATGGACATCATGCACTTTGAAAAATAATGGTTGAATAATCCCAAAAAGTATATGATGCTTTTTTTTGTTAGCCAGGGAGAATCCAAAGAACTTAGAATTACTTCATTGTCATCTAGTTCTTCAAGTGATTCATCTTTTTTCTTTGTATATACTCTAATGAATGTTCCTACCACAAGAAACAATGCACAAAGAACCAAAATGTAAACCAAAGTCTTTAGTCCAGTTAAAAAAAATAAAAATCCAATGACAACATTATTTCTAACATCAATGACATATGTAGTCTCTCCCTGTCTTTGACATCAATGGCAACAATATTTCTAACAATTTTACCTTCTGAATATAAATTTTGCAAAAGATTACATTTGTCCTCATATTCATCATGTATTAGCGTATTGTTGGAAAATCAAGTGAGTGAAGGTTCAAAAATATGTTTTTCCTCTTTGTCAGCATGCATAAAAAAATCCCATATTTGTCTGTCTTGAACTGATTTTTCCACAACAGCTCATGATAATTATTCATGATTCAATTTCTCTACACTAGAAGTTCGACTCACATTTTCTTGAAAATCTTTAGGCACGTCATTGTAAAATTTGTTCACGAAGATATCTTCTTAAAGATAAAAAAAAAAGCATTCATCACAATCTATGTTGAAACAACTCGCCATGGACTTTCAACATTTTAAATTCTCTTGGAATGATGTTTTTGTTCTATTTTTCTATTTTTCCCTATTTTTTTCTTTATACATACTCATTCGTGTGGGAACTTTATACATACTCATTCTTGTGAGAACATGATTTCGTTCATTTTTTCTTCTCTGTCCGTTCCCATTACATTGGTGTAGGCTTTTCTTCATTTTTACTGTGTTGTAAAAAGGATTACCAATAATGAGTCATCCTCCCCAGAAATTTGATAACTACCATAGATTTGTGTGGTGATAGCTGTTAAATATTGATCAAATTTCCATGACTAGGACTTTGGATGGCACATGACACTAATTTGAAAGTGTACCTTCCTAGTTAAATATATCCCCTTTCGTATCCTTACTTTGACCGCATTTAATGTTGAGCCATAAAAATAGGCAATGGATCATTAGTTTTCAACTTTAGTATATTTTATTAATTATTCCCTATGATATCAAAGTGGCATGTTCTTTTTCCCAACTTAGGTTGAATCTCTAAGAGTGATTTTGATGTAGTTTGTTTATTTTTCTTTCGATATTTTTGGATCTTATATTATTTGGTTTCCTAGAAAGTAAGCCTCGCAGCTTGACATTTAGTTTGTTGACTATATGAATCCTTACAGTTTGACATTTTGCTAGCTCTCAAATTTTTATTCATTCAGGGATCAGAAATATCTTATCGAGGAGGCTTCATGTAGGATATGCCATGAGAGTTTCAGCACCTCAATAAATGGTCAACGCAATTTTTTGTGTTTTCCTAAGGTTATTTTTATGTAGTATTATTTTTCACAAGTGACTTTTCTACTTTTGATCCCATAATGAACACAATATCCTCTCTTGGATTAATTGGAATTGGCAGCATTGAGCGAGCCCATTGACGTGTAAGCTTTCTGAATCATATATTTTAGTGTTTGGGTTTTGGCACATGCTTTTTTTTAGTAGTGTAGTTAGATCAGTTGAATAGTTGATATTTATAGAGGTTTGAATTATCTAACAAAGGTATTCCTTATTGAATTGGAGGAGAGGGATCTAATATGAAATGGAGTAATAAACAACTCTATGGATGAGTTAGCCATTTGTATTTCTGAAAATGTTTGCAGGTATTCTGAATGGATTGATGAATGTGAGCGTGTAAATAATTTTGGATAAATGGATGCATCTGCAGACTTAGATAACATATCTCATATATATTGAATATAGTAATTAGATATATGGATGTTTCTTTTCCTGAGATTCTATCTGAAATCTACAAGAGGGTCTGCAGTTTGGATGTGCACCTTCCTCATAATGTGCAATATAGGAAGCCATTTGAAAAATTTCACAATATTCTGTTTTGGCCTGTCATGTTCTTGGATCATGTTTGAAAAATGACTGTGATGTTCATTCACTTAATATATCTACTACATGGATTAACTATGTATATGACAGTTAACATTGGTTGTTATTTGAAACTAGATGGATTAGCTATGTATATAATAGTAACATTGGTTGTTATTTGAAACTAAACTTGGAATATATATGTGTTGTATATCTGCAGGCAAAATATACTATAGTTGTTGAAGTATTTAAATTTCTCTTTTCTCGCCCCTTGTTCTGACCAATTATTAGGATATTGAATTTTACATGGTTTGACATTTTCAAATGTCTTGGCATGAGAGATTATGAGCTTTATCTCTAGAGTCCAAATCTATTATGGTCGTTTCGAATTGCTAAAATTTGCATTCTATTAATTTTCTCTTATGATCAATGTATATATACATAACACTTGCAAGATATGTGTGAATTTGTTGTGCTAGCCAAAGGATACAAAGCAATACCTGCAATGAATTCAAGTTGTATTATTGATGATATAATTGTCTGCTAAATGTCAAACAAATTGTCAGAGGTTTCAGTGAAGGATCTGGAATTTCTGTTGCTCAGCTATCTCCTTGGTATATAGGATCTTGTATTGGATGGCACTTGTTTTGATGTACCCAAGAAATTACAGTATTATTTTGATCCTTTCTAAAAACAGGGACTTACTCTCTAGTATAATTTTGCAGTATTATTATGCATGATTGTGCTTGAGATTTTGGAATTTAGCTCAACAATTGCGAGTTTGTGTCATAATGTACCCGAGACATATCCTAGTGATCCTAAACCTCATTAGACAAGACCCCCTTTACCATTGGAAGTTAGTCCTCCGCCTCAACCAACCTTGCCTAAGATCGATGATATAGATTTAAATATTGATATGGCTAGTATCTTATCAAAGGTTAATGTACTTGTTCCTCTCAGTATTGATATTATATATTTTTTTTAAATGCCTACAACACAGTCGCTATTGCGACGTCTTGTAGTGTCTCTCCCATAGAAACCACGTCGAAGATGATACCTCTTAACGTCACTCTTGCCATGTCCAAGATGTCTCTCTTGCCACCTACAAGACGTCTCTCTTACCATCTCCAAGATGTCTCTCTTTCCACCTCCAATACATCGCTCTTGCCACCTCCAAGATGTCTCTCTTGCCACCTCCAAGAGTATCACTCCCATAGCAACCACGTTAGAGATGATACCTCTTAACATCTCTCTTGCCACCTCCAAGACGTTTCTCTTGCCACGTCCAAGATGTCTCTCTTGCCACGTTCAAGACGTCTCTCTTGCCACCTCCAAGACGTCTCTCTTGCCACGTCCAAGATGTCACTTTTGCCACATTCAAGATGTCTCTCTTGCCACATCTAGGACGTCAGTCTTGCAACCTCCAAGACATCAGTCTTACGACGACTATATGGGTTTTGGACAATCAAATCTGATATGACACATGTCCACATGAAATGTCGCAATAAAGACGAAATCTATGTCATCGGAAAAGCTACATCATGTGAAACGATGTTTGAGGGGGTCCATTTTTTTTTGTTCTCTCGACAATATAAAGTGAAAATTGTGTTGAATGCGTAATCAGAATTTGACCCAAATGTACTAGTGTGGCTTGGCTAAAGGTCCACCAACCCTGCAAAAGTGAACAAATTGGAGAAATATTCAAACAAGGGGTCAACTCTAGCTAGAGATCCCCACAACTCCTGAGACGATAGAGTTAAATTTAGGTCACCTCCCATAATTAAAATTTCCTCTTTCAGAAAACCACAATCTTCTAGGGGTTTCTAGAAAGACTCTTTATCCTTATATAGCAGTTGCGAAATTTCACACTGCATGGTATGTCTTTGATCCTACCTTCGAGTATAGGTTATTGATTTCCAATGCATTTGATTTTTTACAAATGATTTTTGTTTGGAATTGAAAAATAATCCATGTAGAATCATTTTCATGGTATGGTTATTTCATTTGAGCTTTTTAACCAGAATCAATCAATTTTAAAACTATTAGAATAATTTATTTTATTCTCTATTAGCATCATAATTTTTCATTTAGAGCCAGTCCTTGATGAGTTGTAGTTCATGTTTTGAAGTGTGTGAGGTAAGGTACCGAATAATTAATGGGTCAAAGTCAACAAGTGGAGGGGCTGGCCCTTGGTGTTGGGAAAGGGCATCATAATTATCCATGTGCGACTTGTAAAGGTATTTTTCCCAAAAGGTCGAGTCGTGTCAGAAAGAGGGAATTTACATGTCAGAGGTTGATGAAAGTTGTTAGAATAAAGGTCAGGTCAACATATATAACAACCATCATCACCTAATTATAAATTCAGAAAGGGTAAGAAATCATGACGCTCGCATCACGTATACTCTGTAGCTCTTATCACATGTACTTCACACACTTCAAAGTGTACCTGTCGTGCGAGTGTGCTGCACAAATATTCAACTTGCTTCAAAACTTATCATCACCATGTATTTATCTCCCTCTGCCATGATTCCATTCCTCTCCCATTCAATTATAAATACCAGGCACCCTGCATTTTTCTCCTTTACCATCCAAGTTTGTGTGTTGTCTGTGATTTTTCCTGTAAGTCCTGGGTCCTTTTGTTGTGGGAAGGTTGATTACCATTAGTTATGGTGTGAGTCATTTCATTCAATATTGTCGTGTCTCCTTCGTTTTCAGTCATGTTTTGAATCTTGTTGGATTTTTTCGCGATATAGTGAGCCAAACGATAGTTCTTCTCACAATTAGCCTCTCTTCTTCGAAGTCCTTTCCCTTCCCACAGAATTGTTTTCCGCATCCAATTCCCTGTCTTGCCACCAGTATCTCAGCGCATTTCCATCACGCGAGAATATTCTATCGTTATGAGCCCACTGTGGTCATTTATCCCAACATCGACCTCCTTCTGCACCGAAAGTTTTCATAGTGCCTGGCGGCTGCGCAATTAACTCCTAGAGTCATTTTTCCTTGTCCCGCAAAGTGTCTGCCACTACCATTCTGACAGGTCTCCACGAAATGTATCATTCTCCATTTTACGCACAAAGAGGGTGTTATCATTCATTATTGTGCGTGCATGAAACAAATAATATTTTCATCATGAGAGCATCCCAAAACATAAGGAAGAAGGTGCAAAGTGGCAGAGCCATAAGGTTCGAACTTCAAGACTTGGAATTAGTCAACGAAGATCTGAATGTCAGGGCATCCTTTGAACATGTCGGATGTATGTTCTATTGCGAGAAAATACAAGGATACATCGTGAAACTGGCTAAATAGTCCACTCTTAGATTTAATGGGTTCTTCGTGACCATTGCGGGAATCACATTCTGGGTGACAGAGGAAACTCTGTTAGCCGTGACGGAGATCCCCCTATGTGGTGAAAGGTGGTATAAGGGCATGCCTTTAGACGTATTATGCTATGAAGACTTTATCAAGCCAAACTTCCTGAACGGGAAAATCAAAGTGGGCGTTCTGAGTAGGTATCTTTGGGAGACTTTCCAGAAGATCCTAAAGGTGATTAGAAGGTATTTCACATCTGAAAGAATATTTGACAGAATATACCCACATCACATCAGGACATTGATGAATTTCACAAGGAAAATGCCTTTGAACTTAACTTTATTCTTGCACCGAAGCCTAGAAAGAATGACAGACATCGTCCAGGCCGAAGTGGACCAACCGAGGAAGAACTTATTCCATATATCATTGATCAAGTTGTTGGTAGTTAAGGACTTGAGACAGCTGGAAAAAGAGTGGGATTCACTCCTAATTTTAGACAACATCCTCAGGGACCCCAAAGGAGAACTCCCTCTACCCATGGGGGAAACAACATCTCGTAGCGCGGGGGAAAGAATGGAAGAGGCTGCAGGAAAAGGAAAGACAATAGAAGGCCCATCATCCCAACAGCTAGTACCCTGGAAAAGAGGTAGGTTGAGGTTGATCAAGAAGCCCGAGAAGACCCAAGCTCCCAACGAACCACGCACCCAATCTGTTGCTGAGAAGTTTCTCGAGCGTGTTGTTTGGATAGAACCTATTGATGGTTCAAGATGGGGAATCAGTGAAATATGGAAAAGGTCGGGCACTAAAAACATGGAAGTTGAGGAGTCGTTGCAGCAGCTAAAGCAAGAACATATCACTTTTGCCGAATTATACCAGGAAAACTGAAAAATTGAGAAAATAGTTGGCAGAGAATACTGTCGAAAAAATAGCATCACAAAGCTGAGAAGGGAATGAAAATTGGCTCAAAAGACAGCTCAAAGAAGCGCAAGATGTAATAATTCAATTTCTCAAGGAACAAAGGATGTCAGAGGAATGAATCCCAGAGCACTTCAAAGAATGTGGACCGACCATGCAAAATGTCTGTGCAACTCTTGCCAACGCTCAATCAAAGCTAAAAGGGAATGTGGTCTTGTGGAGAAAAGTGAAGAATCTGAAAAGACGAAACTGGTCTCTTAGGAAAACACTCAGAGTATTAATATTGCAGGCGAGGCTAGAGACATGATTTACCTAAACCCATTTTTGTCTTTTTGGACGTGGCACATAATTTTTCTCTCTCGTGTCATGTTTCCTACTAAGTAACAAGAATTTTGATGGGCACCCACATGGTGGATATTCATCGCACATATGATGTAAACCCACATGTCAAGAAGGACAAGTGTAGGCAAAACACATGACATTTTTGAAGGATATGTGTGGCCTCCGACCGTCCTCGCCACCTGGAAATAACAAACGACAAACAAGAGACACCCACCACACCAACTCACCATGTGCATACCACATCTAGTGATCGCATGACATCAACTGGAGCATATTACATTCAATGGAAGAGTTCTAATAGTGCGCTCTATCATTCGGGTAACCACACAAAGGAGAAACGTCAATGCATCACCCCCTAATGAACGAATCTTACTGATGACCAAACGATCATGAAAAAGATGTCAGTTATGACATGATTGGGTGCATTTGGGTTTCCATTTTTAGTAAGTTCTATTCGAAAGTTCAACTGGCAGGGAATCACCAGAACCAAAATTCTAGGAGTAGTAGTTTGAGGCATAGCAGCCTAAGGGGTGCAATTTTTTCTATATAGTCTATCCTTTCAATGTAATCAAGGTTGGTTGGAAAAGTAGTGTATACATTAGACTGTTGAATGTAATCTTTGAACCTGATTGAAATATAATGCATAAGTCTTGAGGCTTTGACGAAAAGATTCTAATGGTGGTGGTTTGATGTATTGTGATCCCATTTATGTATGTAATTAATATTTTTAGTATATTCATGCCTTTTCTTTGTTTAAATTAGAACTTTTAATAAGGCTATAATTCATCATGCGGTGCTTTAGACTTAACCATTTAAACTCTGTTTTTTTTTCTAAGTAATTTATAATTCATCTTCAGTGGTGCTCTGAGTTGCTTTATGTTCTCTTTATTTTTCCACACACAATGACCTTTGAACTAAAAGACCATTTCTTTCTTAGCCTTTATCCTCTCAAATTGTATCCTACCAAGTCATTATTTTTTCTCAATTTCAAGGGGTTGACGCCATGGCCCAAGGTTTTGTATTTCATTTCTAGCGAAACCAGAAGCATTACACAAAAGCAATAAATCTAGCTGACAATTCAAAGTCATTATCTATTAGAGACTAAGTCTAAAAGAGAGCCCTCTCTAGGTTGTAAAGGATAGTTTCTAGTATTAAAGTTGGTCTATAGGTTACCTCTGTCATTTGTTTTCTTAGCAAAACAAATTTACAGAGTGCTAACATCTTGGCGTCGTTGTCGGGGATGGAATTGAATAAAACTTTATGTGGGAAAATGACTAAAGCTGTAGTTTTGACCCCTAAGGGTAGCAGTGGGTCAAACTTCTACATTGGATTAAACATTTTTACCCTGGAGACTCCAATAAATAAGACTAGTAACATAGAGTAGTAAGAATATGTAATCCTAGCTCCAAATAAATTTTATACCAGAGCAAACCCTGATCCAGAACCTGTAGCGCACATGTCTCATCTTGAAAAACTTTTGCGCAAAGTGAAGGAACAGATTCCAGACCTATTCTATTACCTGGGCATAAATTATATTTACCCAAGGATGGAGTACAAAGCATCAATGACCTTGACTTCGATACACTGTTTGAGAAAACTCTCTTTAGGTCTAAATCGGAATCCTACTTGGATGAAATTATCTTTGACGAGAAAAAGTTTCAATCTATGATACCAAGTAAACCCTCATGAGCTGCTATAATCCCCACTCATAACATCCAGCCAATTCAAAATCCTCATAGAGTTACAGCCGCCATATTTACCCCTCTTTCCTTACCAACCAAACTACATGATTTTCCCCAAAACTATAATCAGAGGATCAAGCTATATGATGTCGAAGGAAATTCTTCTACCCAATAACACTTGGATTGGTTTATTCATTTTGTTAACCTGGAAGAGGTCAATCATCAGGATGTTAAAATGAGATTGTTTGTGCAGAGTCTCTCAGGGGAGGTCAGAAAGTGGTTTAAGGCCCTTCAAGTGAAAAACATCCTTGATTTTTCATCCTTTGAAACATCATTTCTTTCCAGATGGGGTAATAAAAGGAATCCTCTGCAATTACTAACTCAGTATAACAATATAAAAATATCACTAGAGGAAACGATGCAAGAGTTTTCAGCCAGATTCATGAATTTTTATAACTCAATCCACACTGAAGTCAAACCGACTCCTGGAGCTGCCCAGCTTCGATATGCTGATTCCTTTGACAGTGATTTCACCTTGATGCTAATAGAAAGAAGATCTAACACTTTAGGTGCTATGATGAGCGACACGATTGAAGTTGAAGTAAATCTGATGGAATCAGGAAAGATCAAACAAAATTTTGACAAAAATGGGAATAACCCCCAAGGGGATGCCCAACCCTCTACATCTTGATCGTCAGACAAAAAATTTGATTTGATTATGAAAACTATGGAGAAGCTTATGGAAAGGATTTCCATGGAGAAAACGCTTACCACTAGGGATCAAAACGATTTCTATCCAAAAAATCAAAACTTTGGAAGAGATCCAGTCTCACAGATGAGGCAAAGGGACTAGGGAGATCAAGGTGACCAGAAGATAAGACCTCCTTTCCAAAAAAAATAGGAAAATAAATAATTTGATTAGATGATCCAAGACCAGATGCATTGTTGCGACAATACGAATACATACATGTTCTTAACAGAGGGAGAACATGATCAATTCATGGACATGAATGATGGTTTTGTGCTGGAGACTGATGATACATTGTCTTTGGAAAAATAAGAGTTCAAGAAGGGGTATCACAATGCAATCATGTATTTTCAAAAGAAATATAACCTCAGGAGGATAAAGACGCCTGTAGAGTCTCCGAAGACAAATCCTACAAAGGAACTCCAGGTCAATAATCCTTCTTCGAGCCAACCAAAGAAAGATAATTAATAAAGGGATGCGATGGAGAGAGGAAAATCAAAGGAATAATCCCTAAATAATGCGCCTGAGGCGAGTAAGGAAACAAGCATCAAAGAGGTATATAAAACACCTCCTCCTTTTAATTTTGAGAGAGAAACAGCCAAAATCAAAATATTTGTTCCTTTTAATGAGCTGATCAAGAAGGGAGAGTATAGGAACCAGATCATTAATATGTTAAAGATGGAAGAGGCTCCCGACACCTTGAACGTCCAAGACGACCACATTTCCATCTTATTTGGTCTACGTGTAGAAGAAACTGGTGATACTAAGGATGTTCCTCCTTTCTATGTCCATCTCAAAATTCATGACATGAATTTTCATAACGCCATGTTGGATTCAGCCACATTGCATAATATCATGCGAAAGGTGGTCATGGATGGGTTAGGCTTGGACGTCACCATACCTTATAAATATATTTTCTCTTTCGACTCAAGAAAGGTGAAATGCTTGGGTTTGATCAAAGATTTGGTCGTGTCATTATCTCAAATTCCATCGAAGAATCTAGTCATGGGTGTGGTGGTTTCCGACATTCCCCCAAAATTCGACATGTTGTTATCCAGATCTTGGGCCATGAAATTAAATGGAACCTTGCAGATGGACATGTATTATGCTACCATCCTTGTTTTCGGCCAAGAAAGAAGACCGTACATAAAGGTGTTTCTCAAGTACATCGTGAGTAGCAATACAGAAATGAACAATCATCCTATCTACTTTGTCGACACTGAAATTGGCTCCTCTATTTTTTATAATGACTTAATTTTTGAAAAGGGGGAGCCAACAATTGTCATGACTATAGAAGATAAGGTCGAGCGTCGAGCATAAGAATGAAAAAATCATAGAAACCGTGTAAAAAATTAAATGTGTAATATGATATTTGATGGAGCTTTCAACGGGGAGGGAGTTGGAGCCAGTGTGTAGATCAATCCTCCCAAAGTGGGCACAAAACTTTGCTCTGACAAGCTCTCTTTTGATTGTACAAATAACATGGCTGAATATGAGGCACTAGTTTTGGGTTTGATATATTTAAAGCAATTGGGTGCTAAAAGGATAGTTGTGCATGCATACTCTGATCCAATCATAAATCGGGTAAATGGTATATACTAGTGCAAGCATCCCATATTAAGAGAATATAGAAATATAATGTTGGACCTCCTTGAAGAGTTCTCAGAGTATAATTTGTCATTGATCTGTTGGACAACTGAGAGGGGGGGTGAATCAGTTGTTACCAAGATTAAACAATTATGCTTATTTTAAACTCTTTGCAAAGCACTGAATGACAATCAAAATAATGTAGGGAAGTAAGCAATAGAACATTCAACATCATTCACACATATGAAATATACAAAGATAGATATTTCCTGAGGAAACCCATAAAGAGTAAAAACCTCTTCTTCTTTATATGATAAGTAATCTTTACATTCTGTACATTATCATACTTATGAGCACCAACTCATAATGAGGCTACAACCTCTGTTTTGCAAGCTGCAACTTGCTGAGAGCACCAACTCTCTGTTTTCTCTAGCACCAACTCCCTGGTTTCTCTAGCACCCACTAGAAGGAAGCACCAACTCCCTAGTTTCTCTAGCACCCACTAGAAGGAAATAACAACTCCCTAAGTGTTACAGCACCAACTGGATGGAAGCACCAACTTCCATTCACACAGGCACCAACCTGTATAACAGAGAACAACAGTTCTCCCTTACACCACCCTGTCACACGTGTTTCTCTGGCTGCAACCAGATGGAAGCTACAACTCCCTGTGTTCAAGCACCCACTTGAACCTATGAGGACAACAGTCCTCCCTAGCACCTCCGTACCACCCTGAAATATAAATCTTTGCTACTAAAACTTGTTATAGTGATATAATGTTCATCAATGGCTTACCAATCTCATCACTGCTTTTCTCTCCTGTATCAGTGTCTCTTTGCCTACATCTTCTTGCGCTTTATGATCTTTTTCTTTTCTCTACAAGTGCACCTCAGCCTACTTTTACTGTCTCAGCTATGCATCTATGTTCTTTTCTTCTGCTGTGCTTTATGCTTTGCATTTTTTTTTTATTCTCCGAATTACACCTCTTCTGTGTATTTCAACTCCTACCCACAACATCCATTTCCCCATGTGTGATTCCTCTCTACAACAGCCCCCATCTCTTCTTTGTTTTTCCTTCTTATAGTCTCTGTGCACCTTGTGTATGTCATCTGCGCAATTCTTCTGCATTCTCTTCATGTCGAGTGCTCTGCCTGGTCATCATTGCAACTCTTCAACTTCTCTGGCTGTTAAACCCATGTGTCCATCATCACTGGGTGTTTCTAAGATTCCTTCACCTCTCTAACAGTCGAGACTCTTTGTCTTCTCTGTCATAGTCGAGCTCATCCTCTCTATTGCAGTTACAGGCTTCAATGCTCTTCCATATGTCAATCACCTCTATGAGGAGTCTTCATTCCACTAGCAGATTCCTTGAGACTCTTTAGTTTCTCTAGCGATCACCCTGAAGTCTCTTCGAGTTCTTTGGAAGAAACAATCAGTCGTTTCTAGCAGTTAGACTGTGAACCTCCAAAAACTGCATCAGCAACTGAATCACCACTGATCGATTAACTAATAAGAGAAACAGTATCCCTTCGATCATATTCCCGAATAACATGCACCATTGGATCATAAATGAAGGGTCTTGCGCTTATTTCGCCATTTTGCAATTCGACATTTCAACATTTTGACATTCCTGGGGTGAGGCATCTCATCCCTCCAAGTCGCGATCTCCGAAATGGAGCTTAGCTTCGTGCTACCTCCTCCCTTGAGCCTTCACTTATGTGACCATAGGTTATGACCAGGGGCCAATTCTGAACATGTATTTCTCATTTTTCATTTTGGGGATTCTATGATGAGTCGTCTCGACTCTCTATGTCCCAACCTATGAAATGGAGCTTGTCTCTTCGAGCTATTCTCTACATCTCTTCAACGATGTGACCACCGGAAGTGACCAAGTGCTTATCCATACAACGCTATCGGAATTTCACATTTTGGCACTTCAGGACTCCTGTGATGAAGAATGTTGTCTCTTGACTCCTCCAACTCCCGGTATCTGAAACTCCGGTCAATGTGTCTGTTTCGGGATTTTTAGCGTTTCTCATTTCGGCACTTCGAGACTCCTATGATGAAGAGTCTCGACTCTTGACTCCTCCAACTCCCGGTATCTGAAACTCCGGTCGATGTGCCTATTTCAGGATTTTTAGATGTTTCTCATTTCGACACTTCGAGACTCCTGTGATGAAGAGTCTCGACTCTTGATCCCTCCAACTCCCGGTATCTAAAACTCCAGTTGATGTACCTATTTTGGAATTTTCGGATTTTCACATTTCGGCACTTCGGGACTCCTATGATGAAGAGTCTCGACTCTTAACTCCTTCAACTCCCAGTATCCGAAACTCTGGTTGATGTGCCTATTTCGGGAGTTTTGGTGTTTCGCATTTCGACACTTCGGGACTCCTATGATGAAGAGTCTGGACTCTTGACTCCTCCAACTCCCGGTATCCGGAACTCCAAAATGGAGTCTTTGTTTTTGATACCCGAAATGGAATTTAGCTTCTAATCTTTCCATGCAATCATTGTTGTGCTGCTAGTTGTGATATTTTCCATCAACGACAAACACGCATACTCTGCACTCTGCGTGCACCTCTGCACTATCTCTTTTGGTCTTCATGAGCTTGCTCTGTTGTGTCTTCCCAAAATACTTTTGGTGCCCGCCTGGCACATTATACCTGTACTCAAGCCATCATCGTTGTTGTACTTGCCATCAATGACAGTCATATGCTGCCTACAAAACATGCCAACAATCTCCCCCTTTGGCATTGATGGAAACAAAGGCACCCAAACCTGTTCTTTTCTCCCCCTTTGACATCAATGTCAAAGAAAACACTCTCCCCCTGAGTTGTTGCAATATTTTTCAGATGTATAAGATATTCAATCAATATAACCTCCCCTAATAGGATGGACTCTCTTAGGTGTGAGATGGGATGACACCCAACTTCTGTCGGAGATATTCAAATGGTGTCTTGGCTAGGGGTTTAGTAAAAATGTCTGCAATTTGTTTTGTGGTTGGAATGTAATGGATCTAAACAGTCTGATTGGTGACTCACTCTCTTAGAAAATGGTATTTTATGGGAATATGCTTGGTATTGGAGTGGAATATAGGATTCTTGAATACATTGATGACACTAGTGTTATCACAATGAATTGGGATCGGTGCAACGTATTTTACCTCCAAGTTTGCAAGTGTTTGAATCATCCATAATACCTGAGTGAAACAGGTAGCAGCAACAATGTACTCTGCCTCTGTAGTTGATAAAGAAATGGAACCTTGATTTTTACTCAACCATGCTACTAGAGAATCTCCTAAGAAGAACGCACCTCCACTCGTGCTTTTCCTTTCATCCATGGAGTTAGCCCAATCAACATCTGAGTAGACTGATAATTGAAAATTATGATTCTTAGGATACCATAGGCCATAGTTCATTGTTTCTTTCAAATATCTGAATATCCTTTTGACAGCTAGCAAATGACTCTGTTTAGGTGCAGACTGATATCTTCCTACCATTCCAACAACATGCATTATGTCTGGGTGAGATGTTGTGATGTACAACAGGCTGCCTATCATTGACCTATATGAATTTTGATCAACATCAGGTGAGTCATCATCCTTTCTTAATTTGCATCCAATAACCATAGGTGTGCCCACAGGTTTAGAATCTTCCATTTGAAACCTTTTCAACGTTTCTCTTAGATATTTTTCTTGAGAAATGAACATCCCTTCAGACCTCTGAGTAATTTGCAGACCAAGAAAAAATGGCAGTTCACCTATCATAGACATTTCAAACTCAGACTCCATGGAAGAAGCAAACCATTGTACCAATGAATCCTTATTACATCCAAAGATGATGTCATCTACATAGACCAACACAATGTGCTCTATTTTGATATATAGATTGTTGTCAATTGTTCCTCTCTTGAACCCTTTGTCTTTGAGATACGTATCCAGTCTGTGATAACAGGAACGAGGGGCTTGTTTTAACCCATATAAATCTTTCTTCAGCTTGCATACTAAGTCAGGGTTATCAGGCAGTTCGAAACCCTCTGGTTGTTCCATATAGACTTCTTCAATTAAATCTCCATTTAGAAAAGCTGACTTGACATCCATTTGATAGACTTTAAACCTTTAATGACAAGCATAGGCAATAAATATTCTGATAGCTTCTAATCTTGCTACGGGCGCAAATGTTTCATCAAAATCCAGTCCTTCTATTTGAGCATAGCCTTTACAGACCAATCTTTCTTTGTTCCTGACAACTTGTCCCTGCTCATTCAACTTATTCTTAAAGATCCATTTG
>ML779392.1:820339-850874 GCA_009831015.1 Picea engelmannii
TTGCTGCACTGTTTTGTTTTGCCTCTCAACTACTCCATTTTGTTGTGGAGTTCTTGGGATTGTGTATTCTCTCTTGATCCCATGCTTATCACAGAATTCCTTGAAATCACTTGACATAAATTCTCCTCCTCTGTCTGATCTTAGTACCTTTAACCTCTTGCCTATTTAATTCTCATTCAAAGCCTTAAATTTTTTAAACTTCTCAAATGCTTCATCTTTTTCTTTGAGAAAGGCAACCCAAGTAATTATGGAGTAATCATCAATAATCAGCATGAAGTAGTTTTCTTTCCCTGTGCCTTCCTGTCTTGATGGTCCACATAAATCCATATGAACTAGTTGGAGTGGTTTCTCTATTGAAGTAGAGCTCTTGGACTTAAACTGTGCCCTGGTTAGCTTTCCTACTTGGTAGGGTTTACACACAGAATCTTGGGCCTTTGATATTCTCGGAAGATCTTTTACTGCCTCAAGATTTTTGAGCTTGATTAAGTGGTCAAAGTTTAGATGTCCAAGTCTCCTATGCCATAACCAACATTCATCATGTTTTCTTATATGACACTCTTCTCTATCTTCTTTTAGCACATATACATTATTTTATGTCCTTATGCCTTTGGCCACCACTTGTCCTGAGTTTACAGACTTTATCTTGCAGTCCTTGGACGTGAACACCACTTCACATCCTCTGTCACACATTTGACTTACACTGAGAAGATTATGTTTCAACCCATATACAAGCATAACATCTTGGGATTTTCCTTTTCCATTACTTAAACTCACCATCCCTGTACCCTTTATTTTACCTGGATCATCATTTCCAAAGGTTACGTTTCCTGATTTTCTTTCACTTAGAGATAGAAACTTACCTTTGTCTCCTGTCATATGTTTGGAGCATCCATTGTCTATATACCAAGGGCTCATTTTTTTTTGAGCTAACAACACTAATCCACACTTGTCACTTTCTTTCTTCTTCCAATCCTTGACATTTTCAGCAGGGGAATTCAAATCTAGTTCATAGTTCCTTAAGCGACAGTCAATAGATTTATGTCCATAGTTATGACAAATGTAACATTCTGGTTTGTCGAATAAAGGATCATAATGATTTTTATGCTTAACCTGTGTCCTTCTCCCATCCATCAAGTGATTTTCAATTTGTGGTGGTTTGTTACTTGGTTGTATCATTCTTTGTTGTGGTAGATATCTATACCTTGAATGTCTTGATTGCTCATAATTTAATTTTAAAGAACATTTTACAGCTTTATGACCAAAGTTAGAATAGAAGAAACAATATCCATAGAAAAAATGTTCGTACCTGGAAAAAGTCTGTCTTCTTTGAGGAGTTCGATTTCTTTCATGTCGATAATTTCTCTGAACTACAGATTCAGTTCTGGTACTTTTTCTTTCATTTCTTCTTGGTAGCTGATTTTCTTTGTTTGTTTCTACAGAGTGACTGTTGTCAATGTTTGAGGATTTGACAAACTTGATAGGTTCTTTATTTATTGGTTGACCACTACTTGATCCCTCTTCATAACCCAAACCACTTTTCAGCTTTGGATTCCTTTGCTGATTCATAATGGTGGCTAATCCTTCTGAGGCTTTGATACTTGACAGATTTTGATGATACAAGGCTTGAAACCTCTCCAACTCTTTCCTAGTTTTCACTACTTCTTCTTCCAGAGATTTACATCTTGCCTTCTTTTCTGATAACTGTTGTTTCAGAATGTCCTCTATTTTCTTTGCCTCTTCTAATTCCACTTTTAGTAGGGAAAGGTCTTCATCGAGTTGTTTAATGTCTTTCTAGAACTATATCAACAATTGTTTTTTCTTTCTGTTCTTAATTCTGAGTCTATCAATCTCTTCCAGTGCACTGATTAGTTATCCTTCCATATCAACCACAGCTTCTTTATCATTATCATCACTGCCTATGCTTTTATTATCATAATCCTCTTTGGCCATAAGTATGAAGTCATTTAGTTTATCTTCAATAGAGGAGTCATTGTCTTCATCATTTGAAGGATCATCATCATTGTTTACACATATACTTTTCTTCTTAAAATTATTCTCTTTAAAGAAATTTATGTGTCTGTGCTTCTCCTCATCATCACATGTCTGATCCTTTATTTTGTGAGGACATTTATTTGCAAAGTGACCTATATTACCACAGTTGAAACATTTGAAAGGCAGATTACCTTTGTATTTTCCTAATCCCCTCTTCAGTCTCTTCACAAATTTTGCTTCAATTTCATCAGGCTCAGAATCCTCATTCTTGTTTGCCTTAAATGATGTTTCTTTGGAGGTGGGTTTATATTTAACCATTGTCATTTCATATGCAGACAATGTTCTTAGAATTTGATCAAACTCCAAGGTTTTTAAATCATTAAGTTCTTCTATAGAAGAGACCTTTGGGTTGAACCTATCTGGTAGAGATCTCAAAATTTTCTGAACTAAAGAAGGTTCCTCAATTTTTTCACCAAGTGCTTTCATTTCATTTACCAGTTCTTCAACTCTCATAAAGTGTTTTCCAACAATTTCATCTTCTTTCATCTTCATTTGTTCAAATTGTACTCTGTAGGTTTGAAGCTTGGCGTCCTTTACCTTCTCATTACCTTCATAACTGCTAATGAATTTGTCCCACATTTCTTTGGCAGTTCCTAGGTGCATAGCTTTTACGAATTCTGTTTCTGCAAGCCCACTCAGGATAGAATTCATAGCCTTAGCGTTGAAGATAAATTCTAGCTTTTCATCCTTATTATCTAGTACAACTAGCTTTACATAACTAGTATCTACCACATCCCAGACATCTGCACCTAAAGCCATTATGTAGGTTCTCATTCTAACTTTCCAAAAGGTAAAGTTTGTTCCATTGAATAAAGGGGCCTTATTGGTTGAATTTCCTTCATGGCTTGACATGTTTAAGCTCTAGGATCTACCCTTAGATAAAAGGGGTCGTCTCTGATACCAATTGTTGGACAACTAAGAGGGGGGGGGTGAATCAGTTGTTACCGAGATTAAACAATTATGCTTATTTTAAACTCTTTGCAAAGAATTGAATGATAATCACAGTAATGCAGGGAAGTAAGCAATAGAACATTCAACATCATTCACACATATGAAATATACAGAGACAGATATTTCCTGAGGAAACCCATAAAGGGTAAAAACCTCTTCTTCTTTATATGATAAGTAATCTTTACATTTTGTACATTATCATACTTATGAGAACCAACTCATAATGAGGCTACAAACTTTGTTTTGCAAGATGAAACTTGCTGAGAGCACCAACTCTCTATTTTTTCTAGCACCTACTAGAAGGAATCACCAACTCCCTGGTTTTTCTAGCACCCGCTAGAAGGAAGCACCAACTCCCTGGTTTCTCTAGCACCCACTAGAAGGAAGTAACAACTCCCTAAGTGTTCCAACACCAACTGGATGGAAGCACGAACTTCCAGTCACACAGGCACCAACCTATATAACAGAGAACAACAATTCTCCCTTGCACCACCCTACCACCTTGGTTTCTTTGGCTACAACCAGATGGAAGCTACAATTCCATGTGTTCAAGCACCCACTTGAACCTATAAGGACAAAAGTCCTCCCTAGCACCTCCCTACCACCCTGAAATATAAATCTTTGCTACTGAAACTTGTTACAGTGATATAATGTTCATCAATGGTTTACCAATCTCATCACTATTCTTCTACACTGCTCTTCTCTCCTGTATCAGTGTCTCTCTACCTGCATCTTCTTGCACTTTCTGATCTTCTGCTCTTCTCTACAAGTGCACCTCAGCCTTCTTTTACTATCTCAATTATGCATCTCTGTTCTTTGCTTCTGTTGTGCTTTATGCTCTACATCTTTTTTTTTATTCTCTGAATTACGCCTCTTCTGTGTATTTCAACTCCTGCCCACAGCATCCATTTCCCCGTGTCTGATTCCTCTCTACAGCAGCCCCCATCTCTTCTTTGTTCTTCCTTCTGATAGTCTTTGTGCACCTTGTGTATTCCATCTGCGCAATTCTTTTGCATGCTCTTCATGTTGAGTGCTCTGCCTGATCATCATTGCAACTCTTTAGCTTCTCTGGCTGTTAAACCCATGTGTCCATCATCACTGGGCGTTATTCTAAGATTCCTTCGCCTCTCCAACAGTCGAGACTCTTTGTCTTCTTTGTCACAGTCGAGCTCATCCTCTCTGTTGCATTTATAGGCTTCAATTCTCTTCCATATGTCAATCACCTCTATGAGCAGTCTTCATTCCACTGGCAGATTCCTTGAGACTCTTCAGTTTCTCTGGCGATCACCCTGAAGTCTCTTCGAGTCCTCTGGCATAAACAATCAGTCATTTCTATCAGTTACACTGTGAACCTCCAAAAATTGCATCAACAAATGAATCGCCACTGATCTATTAACTGAGAAGAGAAACAGTAGCCCCTTGATCATATTCCTAAATAACCTACACCGTTGGATCATAAATGAAGGGTCTCGTGCTTATTTCTCCATTTCGCAATTCAACATTTCGGCATTTTGGAATTCCTATGGTGAGGCATCTCGTCTCTCCAAGTCACGATCTCCGAAATGGATATTAGCTTCATGCTACCTCCTCCCTTGAGTCTTCGTCAATGTTACCATTGGTTATGACCAGGGGCCAATTCTGAACACGTATTTTACATTTCATGTTTCGGGGATTCTGTGATGAGTCATCTCGACTCTCCATGTCCCAACCTCCGAAATGGATCTTGTCTCTTTGAGCTATTCTCTACAACTCTTCAACGATGTGACCACTGGCAGTGACCAAGCGCATATCCATACAACGCTTTCACAATTTCGCATTTCAGCACTTCAGGACTCCTGTGATGAAGAGTCTCATCTCTTGACTCCTCCAACTCCCGGTATCCGAAACTCCAGTCGATGTGCCTATTTCAGGTTTTTTGACTTTCGCATTTTGGCACTTCAAGACTCTTGTGATGAAGAGTCTTGACTCTTGACTCATCCAACTCTCGGTATCTGAAACTCTGATCGATGTGCATGTTTCAAGATTTTTCGGTGTTTCACATTTCGGCACTTCGGGACTCCTGTGATGAAGAGTCTAGACTCTTGACTCCTCCAACTCCCGATATCTAAAACTCTAGTTGATGTGCCTATTTCAGGATTTTCGGCTTTTCGAATTTCGGCACTTCAGGACTCTTGTGATGAACAGTCTCGACACTTGACTCCTCCAACTCCCGGTATCCGAAACTCCGGTTGATGTGCCTATTTTAGGATTTTTGGCTTTTCGCATTTTGTCACTTTGGCACTCCTATGATGAAGAGTCTTGAATCTTGACTCCTCCAACTCCCGATATCCGAAACTCCGGTTGATGTGTCTATTTTTGGATTTTTGGTGTTTCACATTTCGGCACTTTGGGACTCCTGTGATGAAGAGTCTCGACTCTTGACTCCTCCAACTCCCGGTATCCGGAACTCTGAAATGGAGTCTTTGTTTCTGATACCCAAAATGGAATTTAGCTTATGATTTTTCCATGAGATCATCGTTGTGCTATTGGTCGTGATCTTTGTCATCAATGACAAACACGCATACTCTGCACTCTACGTGCACCTCTGCACTATCTCTTCTGGTCTTCACAAGCTTGGTCTGTTGTGTCTTCCCAAAATACTTCTGGTGCCTGCCTGACACATTATACATGTACTCAAGCCATCATCGTTGTTTTACTTTCCATCAATGGCAAGCATACGCTGCCTGTAAAACATGCCAACATGATCCCCAGGGGGAAAAATCAAATTGCAGATTCCCTAGCCATCTCAGCTTCGGTGTTTAAAATTCCAATTTTTCCCAATAGGAAGTATGAAATTGAATTCAAACAAAATCCCGCAGTACCTAATAATATCAAATATTGGCAAGTGTTTGAATATGAAAAATAGGTGGAGAGATTCCTCCAAATGAGTAAAGATTTTTCTAATGTTAATATTGATGATGAGTTTTTTTGTGAAGAGGATAAATACATGGCTTCGTGAAGTAACGATGACCCCTTTTAGAAGAGGATAGATGGAAGGGATATAGTGCAACTAAAAAACAACATTATCCAAAAGGTTTGGTCCCATTAGAAAACTTGTTTGTTGAAAATGGTGTAGCTAGAAATCCTAGAGTCACTGTGAATGATGAAGATATCGAGGATTGTAACATCGGTACTCAAGAGGATCCTAAAATAACTAGGATGTCAAAGATACTCAGTCCAGAGATCAAGCAGAGATATATCGACCTCATGAAATATTTCCCTGATGTTTTTTCATGGAGTTATGAAGACTTGAAGGTCTATAACACTGGAGTAATTCATCATGTGATTCCTATCAAGGAAGATCAAAATCCTTTCCAAAAAAATATGAGATGGATCAACCCTATGATGTTGCCTCTGATTGAAAGGAAGGTAAATAAACTATTTGATGCCAAAATTATTGTTTCTTTGAGATTTTCAAAGTGGGTGGCCAACCTTGTGCCTATAAGAAAAAAGAGCAGTGAAATAAGGTTATGTGTAGACTTTTGAAACCTGAATAGAGTGTCCCTAAAAAAAAACTACCTTCTTCCTAAGATGGACTAAATCCTACATAAGGTAGTTGGATCCAAAAAAATGTCAACGTTGGATGGTTTTTCTTCTTACAATCAGATCATGGTGCACCTGGACGACTAGGAGAAAACAACATTTACAACACCGTGGGGTACGTTCATGTATGCAAAGATGCCTTTTGGGTTTATGAATGCTGGATAAACTTTCCAAAGGGCCATGGATATATAATTTGTTGAGGAGAAAAACAAGTTTATCATGATTTACTTGGATGACATCATGGTGTTTTGTGATTCTGATGAACAACATCTTGAACATATGAAGAAGCTCTTCCATAAATGCAGAAATTTTTCCATCTCATTAAATCCGAAAAAATCAAATTTCGGGATGCAAGAAGGAAAGTTGTTGGGACACATCATCTCAAAGGAAGGCATAAACATAGACCCTAGAAGGGTGGAAGGGATTCTAAATATCAACACTCCTAGGAGAAAGAAAGAGGTGCAGTATTTCCTGGTAAAGGTAAATTTTTTGAGGAGTTTCATTCCAAATTTGGTTGAGATTATAAAACACATCACGAGTATGCTCAGGAAAGGTAATGAGATAAAATGGACCCCTGAAGCCAGAAATTAGTTCAAAGACATCAAGGTGGCGCAAACCAAATTTCTCGTGTTAGCCAGCCTAGATTTCAGAAGGGACTTTGTCTTATTTTTCTTTTCCTCAGAACACACCATTGTTGGTGTCTTGTTACAGAAAGATGAGAAGAATTTCAAAAATCCTATAGCCTATTTCAGCAGGACATTGAGAGACTCCCCACTAAGGTATGATATCATGGAAAAACAAGTGTATGCCTTGGGGAAGTCCCTTAAGGAGTTCAAGACTTATATACTGCATTCCAACATCATTTCTTATGTGCCTAGCAATTATGCCAAGGATATCCTGACTCAGCCAGATGCTGAGGGGATAAGGGGTAAATGGATTGCAGTCATGTTGGAATATGACCTCGAAATAAATCCTACAAAGTTGATCAATGGTCAAGGGCTTGAAAAATTGATGGCACAGACAAACTGTGATTTTTTGGGAATAAATTTCATCAATGATCTATCGTAGAATACCAAGAAGAAGAAGTCCCGTGGGTATATTAGATGATGTAGGAGCATCACTCCACCTCAACACATGCCAGCTGGTTATCACATTAGTGCACATTCAAGGAAGGGAGAGGCATCTTCCTCTCATTTTCCCTCAAAATTTAAATTGTAATCAAGACAATTATTGGTGTTAGGCTGGAAGAGCCAAGTTGTTCTTTTTCACAAGTTGTAGATGAAGCCACCATATGTTGCTGATAGTAGGAGGGATTTGGATCTGATTCGGATCATATTTCCACTCATTGTAATCTGCCTCATTAGTCATGCATTTTGAATGGTGATTAGACACCACTAGCGTATCTTGGAGGGAAAGCTCGTCGAGCCCCTCTTGTATAAATATTTGTATTGCATGCCTGGTAGAGGTTGTTGAAGATGGATGAAAATTCATTGTAAGCCAAGAGGAGAGTTTAGAGATGAGAATCAATTGCAGTCCGAAATCATACACTGTAATTAAAATTCAAATTAATCGAAAGAGAATTTTTTCCTACATGAGATGTTTTTGGTGTGTATGGTTATGTGTATGAATGTTAGATGTGTGTTCAAGAATTTATGTTGTATATGCATGGGATAGGTTTTCATCTACATGGATAGAGATAGAATCCTATATCTATGAGTTTGTCGAATTAGTTCTTGTTCTTAAGGCTAATTGCAAGGAGTGTGCGATAGAGAGTTGAATATCTATGATCCGATGCAAGGCGTGCATGTCTAAAGTCTTTCGAGTCAGAGGAGAACATGCCAGGAAGAACACCAGAATAATTCATAGAATAAAGGGAGAACTTCAAGGTTTTTGAATATCTTGGAGAAAAATATGTGCAGAAGAAGGCGTAGCACAGAGTTTCGGAATACTCTATAAGACTCTACCAAGAGGGCATTGAGTGGGTGCAAACATGCACAAGACCAACACATTCTAGAGTGTTGGAGATATTGAGGAAAAACTAGAGTTTTTGAACACTCTGAGGGAAGAAAACTCTACAAGTTTCCATTCGAGCAGAGGTAAGAGTCACCTTGGTAGAACTGAGGGATCCAAGACAAGGAAGACGACCTGTGCAAGGATTGCATAAGTCTGACACTTGGATAAGTGTTGAGATAAGCCATATGATGGCTTGATTGAATGCAAGGAGTGCGCAAAAGACAAAGTAAGTTCATATTACAAGCTTAGGAGGAAGAGAATCAAGTTTCTAGGAGGGCACCAGAAGATCCTTAGAAGGACACAAAAGAGAAGAGAACCTTCAAGGTTTGATCCGAGCAAAAGCTCAGAATAACTACCGTCGTCACGTGTAGAATTTTGTAAGGAGTGCAAGAGGTTGAGAACAGTCCAAGTATTGGGTAGATAAGTGTTGTGCATGCACAGGAGGGAGGAATTTCCAAAGTCTCGAAGGCAAACAAAATCGCCCATCGTCGGGAGAGGACAAGACGTGAAAGCTCGGGAGATCCGAGAGTTTGAGATCAAGAAGATTTTCCAAGAGAAAATGGAAATATTCGTGAAGTCGCGAAGAGTGGTGTGAATCTAGACCATTGGATATGGAAGGGATGCATGGAGGAGATCGACAAAATTTAGAGGAGTAACACTCCAGAAGAAAAAGGGAGAGTAGAGAGGTGACACTTCCGAAGGCCGAAGTCTGAATAGATCACATCCGTTGATCTAAGGGAGTGACATGGATCATTGATCCTTGCATCATTTACATTCATCGATTCAAAGTTTAGGGACATAGCAGTTGGTTGTTGTGAGAAAGATGAAGCTTGACATGCAAAGCGCCTCTCAACATTTATCCCCAGGTCACAGTTTGAGGTCATATGACAAAAGGGTCCTAGCATAGAGAACTAGTGTTGTTGTCAACTTTCTTCAAAGAAGCAAAGAAGAGAGTCATGGGGGTTGATAGAACCCGCAATTTGGGGAAATAGGGACATGCGATAATTGCATTGGGTTTCCAGTGGGTAGCCAAAGAGTCGATCTGACTCAGGTGATTGAACAATCCTAAACTGGGAGGTCACAAAATCCCCAGGAGGGAAGGGGGGTTGTTGCATCAAGTGGTATCATAGCCGTGATTTTTTCTACAAATCATAGGTAAAGGAGTAGTGTAACACTCCCCAGCCTTACAACCCACTGGCTAGGCAAACACTACTGTGCGGAACAACATCATTCTCATACTTAATTAATAACATTCATTTAAGTCATATTAAACACATTTAACTCAAAGTAAGCACAAGATTACTGCTAACATAAATAATCCTTAGCATTAACAATAATTCATATGCACAATAGAATACATGATACAAATAAGCATCACAGACATGCATATACTTATAAATTAAGTACAAAATTAACACTTATCTTTTATTACTGGCGTAATTCCACCAACCATGTGTAGGCCTTCCACGAACATCCCAGCCTTAGACCACGTTGCTCATCACTCTCAGTAGTGGGTCACCCTCGAGTTGGGACTAAGCTCCACCCAAGGAAAGGAATCCTAGTCTAGGCTAAGGTTACAGGGAAAACTGCACCGAATAACTGGAAGGATTCTTCCCAGGATGCCTTATTACAACCACTACTAACATACTCTCATTCCCCACATGCCTATTTCTCCCAGGAGTATACACCTTCACAAGAACAGTCCATTAGTGCTCACCTCCCTCTCTGGGCCTCGAAAACAGGCCAGATCAGGAATTATCAGAGCTCTAAAGCTAGTGCTGGACTCTCTCTGGGAGAAAACCATTTCCCAGCAGACTCTCTCACCTGGAGGGAGTTTCTCATAGGCCTGACAACCTTCTTCTTCTACCACGGGCCTGACAACCCGCTTCTTCAGCACACCCTTCGACTCAATTCCAAAGGGTGAGGGAAACTACAACAACATCAAGCACTCAATTGACACCAGGATGATGACCACAACATAAAATGGGCATAGTCCCACAAATGGAAATGACTAGACGCTAAAACACAACACGCTCAGGCGATTATCCAGGTGTCGAGTTCTATAGAAGATACAAATCGGCTCACGGTTTACCGGTTACAGGATGCGTGACAGGAAATTATGCAGAGGTCAAGGATGGAGGCCAAACGCAGAGACCAGACAGGAATACACCGGACAATCACAGAGGTCTCATGGTTTTGGTTTTCAGTGTTGTGTGTTATATCCCCCACTCAGACGCAGAGGTCATACAGTTTAGACCACAAATGACAGAATGGAGAACCCCCCCATCATGGCTCAACTCAACAGTTTTAACTGCATGCGCTTGGGTTGAAAATTTTCACCCATGAAGCTCGTTCCTTTCCATTTGGAAGTCACTCGTCCTTCCAAAGAACTTAGGATAAAACATCACATTTCACATGGCTTTTGGAATAATATTAAAATATTATTCCCAAGGACTTAAGGCCCTATTCTTAGCCCCTCTTTCCAACCTTCCAGCCCCCTAATCCCTTACCCACTCTGTGGAATCTTAGTCCCCCATCACTCATTCATCGTGTTCGGTCTGCACACAGTGGTGTTTATATTTTTATTAATGTTCTTCATGATTACATATACAAAAGAAGGCTCCCGGCCTTGACACTTAGGCTCTCTGGCCTAATAACACATAAGGCCACCAGCTTATATAAAATTGTCTCATCAGCCTATAAAACATAATTACAATTCATAATGCAAGCTTTATACTTCAAAGACATGATTTACAACAGGGCTCGGCCTTGGGGACATTACAATCCCCTCCCTTTATTTTTGTACTGTCCTCAATGAAACTTTACACTGCATCTGCAAGCTTTTCAAAATTTTCAAAATGATGCGGGTACTCTACCCGCATAACATCTTCATGCTCCCATGTCACATCCTCAGGACCGTACCAGGACCACTGGACCTTTACAATCCCTATAGCTTGATTCCGGAGCTGTTTGTTTTTCCTGTCCAATATGTGCACAGGATGCACTTGCAGGACACATTCTTGTTCCACCTGAATCACATTCCAATCGATAACATGATTAGCATATGGTATATATTTTTTAAGCAATGAAACATGAAACACATTATGTACAGTCATGGATGCAGGTAATGCAAGCATATATGCAATTGGCCCAATCTTTTCCAGGATTTCAAATGGGCCACAAAATCTGGCTGCCAACTTGGCGCAACTTCCCAGCTTTAGGGAACTCTTGTTAGCTTTCACTTTCAGGAAAACATGATCACCCACTTTGAACTCTCTGTGGGTTCTATTCTTATCAGCATAACTTTTCTTCCTGTCCTGGGCAGCTTTCAAATTCTGCTTAATTTTTATCATTTGGTCCTCCATCTCCTTGAGAAACTTTGGCCCAACTACTGCTCTATTAGCTAGATTATCCCAACTCACTGGAGTAATACACTTTCTTCCATAAAGTGCTTCAAATGGGCTCATCTTCAACAATGCATGATACCCATTGTTGTACCCATCTTGATGGTTTATCCATCACATACATTCTCAATATGTCTTCTATTACTCTGTTCACCCTCTCTTTCTGTCCATCAGACTCAGGATGATAAGATGTACTAAAGTTCAGATTCGTTTCGAATCCTTTGAACAATCCTTTCCAGAAATTCGAGGTGAATTTCGGGTCTCTGTCAGACATAATCATTTTAGGAATTCTGTGAAATCGTGCCACTTCCTTCACGAAAATGTCAGTAACATCTGTTGCCTTGTGAGTAGTTTTCAGTGGAATAAAATGGGTATCTTTTTTAATCTTGTCCACCACCACCATGATCGAATCATGTATCTTGGTTGTTTTGGGCAATCCCATAATAAAATCCATCGTTACTACTTCCCACTTCCACTCAGGATTTGGTAAAGGTTGTAGCAACCCTGCTGGGTGCCTATACTCAGCTTTAACTTTCTATCACTCCATACATCTGGCTATGTATTCAACGATCTCCCTCTTCATACCCAGCCAAAAGTAATGGCTGTTGACCACTACTACTTTTTTCTGATATCCAGGGTGCCCTGCATAAGGCACATTATGCATCTCCTGCAACATCATTTGTTTCAAGCACTGGACATTGGGTACAAAAATTATGTTCTTGTACAACAATATTCCATCTATTTCCAATTTATAAATTTCCATCTTATGTGGCATCTTACCCTACTCTAGCTTGGATACCAATTCTCTATACTACAGATCTACATTTGTAGCCTCCAGAATTCTTCTTTTAATATCAGTCTGATACATGCTAATGGTTGTAGCATGTAATTCATGCACCCTCCTGCTGAGTGCATCAGCCACTTTATTCTCCTTTCCTTTGATATGCTTGATATCAAAGTCGTACTCACACAGAAATTCCAGCCACCTACTTTGTCTAGCGTTTAAGGTTGGATGATCAAACAAATATTTCAGACCATTGTGGTCTGTTCTTAATTCAAATCTCCTTCCCATGAGGTAATGTCTCCATTTCCTCAGAGCGTGAATGATTGTTGACAACTCCAAATCGTGAGTGGCATAATTCTTTTCGTGCTCTTTCATCTTCCTGGACTCATAATAGATTATCCATTCTGACTAAGAACTCCTCCCAACCCTTCTTTACATGCATCTGTGCACACCATGAAATCCACATTTGGATCTACAATCCTCAAGATTGGAGCGTTGGTTAACAACTGCTTCAATTGCTGGAAACTTTTCTCACACTCTTCAGTCCGCTGAAACTTTTTCTCCTTCCTTTGCAAGGAAGTGATAGGGTGAGCTATCTTTGAGAACCCTGTGATAAACCTTCTGTAATATCTCGCTAGACCCATAAAGGATCTAACTTCTGCCACATTCCTTGGCACTAACCATTCTCTGATGGCCTCAACCTTCTCAGGACCCACGACGATCCCTTCTTCTGAAATAATGTGCCCCAAGTAATGGATCTGCCTTTGATAAAACAAGCATTTGCCCAACTTGGCATACAGCTAGTGTTCTCTCAACACTTGCAGCACCATCCTTAGGTGTTGTTCATTCTCTTCCTCTAACTTGGAATACACCAAAATTTCATACAGGAAGACTATGAAAAACTTGTCTAGATAGTCCCTGAATACACCCTTCATCAAACACATAAAAACAACAAGTGCGTTCGACAGCCCAAACAATACCACTGTGAACTCGTAATGACCATACCTTGTTCTAAAGGTGGTCTTGTTGATTTATTCATCCTTATTCTTACCTGGTGATATCCCAATCTGAGATCTATCTTCGAAAATATTTTCACACCTTTCAACTGATCGAAAAGATTGTCGATCCTCGGCAGAGGATACTTGTTCTTAATAGTTACTTTCTTCAACTATCTGAAATCAATGCACATCCTCAACGTCCCATCCTTCTTCTTCACGAATAGGACTGGGGCACCCCAAGGTGACATGCTTGGGAAAATGTACCCCTTCTTTAGAATCTCTTCAAGCTGCAATTGCAACTCTTTCAACTCTGGCATACTCATTCTATAAGGATCTTTTGACACTGGAGCTGCTCTGGGCATCAAATTTATAGAGAAGTCGATATCTCTCTTCGGAGATAGTCTAGGTACCTCCTGAAATACGTCTTCAAACTCTGTTAGTACCACATGGTCTCCAATATTTGAGACTTCATCTTTGGATGCTTCCTCCACATGGGCTACAAACAATTTACAGCCTTTTCTGTAGCACTTCTTCAGCTGCATTGCTGAGATTTCTCTAACAACCACAACTCTGGGAATTCCTTGGACTGTTTTCTGATTCCCCTCCTCATCCAGGCATGTAAATTCCTTGTTACGACAGTCCAGGAGGGCATGGTGTTGGTCCAAACAATCCATCCCAATTAAATAGTCATAAGAGCCTAAAGGCAAAATATTCAATTCAACCTTCGTGCTTAATCCCTTCATGTCCATCGTACAGGACTTAACCAACTCAATGACTTTCCTCTTGGTTCCTATAGCTAACTGCACTAACCAAGACTTTTCATGTTTGCTTCTTGATAAATGCAAACTTTCTACCACTCTAGGGTCTATATAACTATGGCCAACCCTTGAATCAATTAAAATAATAAATGGTTCGTTGTTAATCATACCTTCCACTTCAATCATGTGTGACTGAAATTTAGCTTGCCTATTTTCCAGGGCTGCATAGATCCTTGGCATTCTACTGCCCATGTCCTCCACTGTTTCATCTTGTAAAACATTATGGACAGCTCTTGCTTTGCCATTTTTATGGGGACAATCTCTGTATTTGTGGTTCTCTTTACAGCCCCAACACTAAATGGGTGTCTATCTCAGCCTTTGTTCTCCCACTTCAGCCATTCTTGGCTCTCTAAATGATGGATGTCCTTGAGGACTATTTCTGAAAAAGGGAGGTTTGTTTCCCTTCTTCCTTTGTTCTTTCTTAAACTTCTTCTGGTCAACCCAAGCCTTCCGAAAGGTAGGCTTTTCTCTTTGTTGTTCAAATAAGAACTTCACTCTTCTTATCGTTTCCTCCATAGTCTTAGGATCATCATACTGAATCTTGTCACAAATGGGAGGTGGCAGTCCACTCAGATACCTCTGAATCTTGACAGCCTCATCTTTGATGAATGGAACATACTTCAGTAATTCCAAAAACCTTCATTTGTATTCATCAATGGTCATGCTGCCCAGCTTGAGTTAGAAGAACTCCTTCTTCTTTCTGTCATAGTATCTTTTAGTCAGGTATTTCCTCTCGAAATACCTCTTGAATTCCTTCCATGTGATATCTTTCTCTCTAACGTGTTGCACCTGCACAAGCTGATCCCAACACATGGATGCTTTTCCTTTTAGTTGATACATTGCAATTCTTCCTTCTTCTCAAGAGGAATAATTCTGCAGTTGGAAATATTTCCTCATGCCAAGAAACCATGTTTCAGCATCTTCCTCCTTCTTATGTTCTCCATCAAACGTAGGAGGCTTAATCTTATTCATTTCCCCTTTCAATTCATCCATCCCAGATATCATGTGCTTTCTGGTAGGAGATGGGCTTGAACTACTGTGTGCTTCCCTATTGGAATGCTTTTGGGAGAAACGATGATGTTTGATGACACTCCTTGATCTGCTTTTCCTCTCAGGGATCCTGCGACTCTCTGTCTTTCTTGAGTCACTCTCCTTTTCCAATTTCTTTTCTATTCTTTCCAGACTCTTCAACATCCTTAAGTTTAATTGACCCTGCCTATCCCTGACTTTCATGAGCTTTCGACTATTATCTCGGTGAGCCTGGGCATCTTTCTGCAATCTTTCAATGATTTTCATCATATACCCTTCCTTACCCAATTCTCTTTTGTGCCCATTGGAGTTCGATCCTTCGACTCCCAAGTTGACATCCCTTCCTTCTCTTTCATTCTATGAATTGGAGGCAATCAACACCTCTTCCATTTCTATACTTGGCATCGATTCGAAGCTATCCTGACACTCATTGAACTCTGCACACATAACGTGCAGTCAATCGAAGTTTGTCAGGCCTTAAACCCTTAATAAAACTACAACATTCATAAACCAACGTGAATAAGAAAATGTTTTGATTCCATGAATTTTCTAAGCTCTGTTTGGCTCTACAATTTACGGTGATAGCCCCCGTTTTCTTAGTCCCCAACCCATGCATCCACGGACTGTGATCAAATGCTAAACTGTTAGGTGCTACAAGGCTCTCCAAATGAAACTTTGGGTTTCAGGATTTTAGGGCTTCGGCCTTTCAGGTTTTGGGGTTTTGGTCCCTAAGGTTCTCGCACTCGCTTCCCTCTCCAACTCCCGACTTCTGAAATCTTGATTTACTTTACTTTCCGGGCCCACATAGCATAGTTGTCACCCACAACCACGGTGGCATGTGGCACATTCAGAAGGGTCCATGTCACCTTCAATGACATCATCAAGTCCCACCATTCTCACTTTTCTTTTCGACCCACTGGCACATGGTACGCACCCATGTGTCCATGTCCATTCCAAGTGAAATCCAATGGTTAGACCTCTCTTAGATCTACGACGCAGATCCTTTCGGAGTTTCAGGGTTTCGAGGTTTTAGGGTTCTGTGCCTAAGATCACTTTGTTTTTCCCCGACAGCCAAAATTGTGTAATCGTGACTTACCTTCTTCTTGATCTAACGGTCAAGCCTTATACTTCTGATCTATGGTGTAGATCGTTTTGGAACTTTCGAGGTTTCGGGTTTTCGGTAACCGGGAGTTCACGATGTAGCAACTCCAAATCTCTTGTCACTTCAATCCCTAAATTCTGATACATGAGTTCTTGTACGAGATCCAACGATCCTCGATGATTCAGATCTAATGGTCCAGATCTTTTCAGAGTTTTGTGAACCGGGAGTTCACGATGTAGCGACTCCAAATCTTCGATTGTGATCCAATCGTGAATTCATGTTTCATGAATTATCACGAACTCACCCTTAGACCATTTCAAGTCACAATTCAGTGAAAGGTTGATCACTCTCCACGCGTCCTTTCCGATGGACGATTCTGACGAATTCAGGATTTCGCGTATCATGATTTCCACACTTTTGTGCAACTCCAAAGGGTTTTAAACCTTGTGCACGTTCTCCAGATTTAACGGTCGTGAGGGTTCTCCTTTCCTCCCAAACAGATTATATGGATCCAACACTTTTGGTGTGGAGTTCCCTCTCTCCCTGTGGCCATATAACACACCAGTTGCAATTTTATAATACCGCTACACCTCCTGAGCTTTGCAACATGGTCAAGTAGCCCGTTGACACTCAAAAACATTCTAAGGTTTGAAATTAGTCCTCCAGAAACAATTTCCTTCTCAAAACCTCGGTCCAAAGACCACTTATCCAGCCCATCCAGGCTCATCATTGAAACTTGGCTCTGATACCAAACTGTAACACTCCCCGACCTTACACCCCACTGGCGGGGAAAATGCTACTATGCGGAACAACATCATTCTCATACTTAATTAATAACATGCATTTAATTCATATTAAACACATTTAACTCAAAGTAAGAAAAATATTACTACTAACATAAATAATCCCTGGAATTAACAATAATTCATATGCACAACAGAATACATGATACAAATAAGCATCACAGACATGCATATACTTATAAATTAAGTACAAAATTAACACTTATATTTTATTACTCGCATAATTCCACCAACCACGTGCAGGCCTTCCACGAACCTCCTAGCCTTAGACCACGCTTCTCATCACTCTCAGCAATGGGTCACCCCCAAGCTGGGACTAAGCTCCACCCAAGGCAAGGAATCCTAGTCTAGGCTGAGGTTACAGGGAAAACTGCACTGAATAACTGGAAGGATTCTTCCCAGGATGCCTTCTTACACCCACTACTAACAGATTCTCATTCCCCACATGTCTGTTCCACCCGAGAGTATACACCTTCACAAGCATAGTCCATTAGTGCTTCACCTCCCTCTCTGGTCCTCGGAAATAGGCCGGATTAGGAATTCTTAGAGCTCTGAAGCTAGTGCTGGACTCTCTCTAGGAGAAAACCACTTCCTAGTAGACTCTCTCACCTGGAGGGAGTTGCTCACAGGCCTGACAACCTACTTCTTCAACCACAGGCCTGACAACCCGCTTCTTCAGCACACCCTTCGACTCAATTCCAACTGGGTGAGGGAAACTGCAACGACATCAAGCACTGAGTTGACACCACGATGACGACCACAACAGAAAATGGGCATAGTCCTGCAAATGGAAACGACCAGATGCTAAAACACAGCACGCTCAGGCGATTATCCAGGTGTCGGTTTCTACAAAAGACACAAATATATTAACGGTTTACCGGTTACAGGATGCCTGATAGGAAATTATGCAAAGGTCGAGGATGGAGGCCAAACGCAGAGACCAGACAAGAATACACTAGACAATCACAGAGGTCTCATGGTTTTGGTTTTCAGTCTTGTGTGTGATATACCTCGCTCAGACGTAGAGGTCACACAGTTTAGACCACGAATGATAGAATGGAGAACCCCCCCATCATGGCTCAACTCAACAGTTTTAACTGCATGCGCTTGGGTTGACACTTGTCATCCATGAAGCTCGTTCCTTCCCATTTGGAAGTCACTCATCCTTCCAAAGAAAGTAGGATAAAACATCACATTTCACATAGCTTTTGGAATAATATTAAAATATTATTCCCAAGGACATAAGCCCCTAGGCTTAGCCCCTCTTTCCAACCTTCCAACCCCCCAATCCCTTACCCACTCTATGGAAGCTTAGTCCCCCATTACTCATTCATCGTGGTCGGTCTACACGCAGTGGTGTTTATATTTTTATTAATGTTCTGCATGATTACATATACAAAAGAAGGCTCCCAGCCTTAACACTTAGGCTCTCCGACCTAATAACACATAAGCCCACCAACTTATATAAACATGGCTCACTAGCCTATAAAACATCATTACAATTCATAATGCAAGCTTTATACTGCATAGACATCATTTACAATAGGGCTCGGCCTTGGGGACATTACAATTAGACAGAGGAGATACTCTGATACCACCAATTGGTATCAAAGCCATAAAATTTATTTCTATAGGAAAGGAGGTAGAGTGCCATGCTCTGTGGAGACTGTTGCAAGGTGTGCAGTAGATGGTAGACATCCAAGAGGGATGGAGGTGAATCAATATGGTTTTTGAAGGCCATAAGTGCAGTCAAAGAGAAGGATGCCCACAGAAGAGCAAAGAAGCAATGGACAAGGATCTCAATGAAATTCAACCAGAGATGGATCAGCTAGCATTGAATATGCAACAAGAGGAAAAGTTACGTTGGAGATACGAGTGGCCTTTGAAAAGGAAATCCAAGTGGCACGTTTAGAAGGTGTTGGCCATGAGGCAGTAATAGGTGTTAAAAAGGTGGGTGAAACATGCTAAAAATATCAGTGGTGAGGGAAATATATCTGGCAGAGGTCTCGTAGATCTCTAGGTGAGAAATGAGAAGGGATCAGTTGATTTCATAAACTGCCAGGAGGGCGAAGGAGACATCCTGATTTTCCAGGTGGATAAGGGAGAAGAGCTCAGTTGATAGTTCATGCTAGCAATGGGTGTTGACATATGGGAAGAAGGTGGAAGAAAGGCCTCACCCATATGAATATTCATGTGGAACTGTAAGTCGTGTGAATGAAGACAATGAGAATTTAAACACTTCCACCGCCGACGAGAAGTATCAAAGGAGCTTTCTGATCATTGGAGGAATCAAGATATTCATGCCATGCAGCTGAGGAGACGATAGAATATTTTTTGTAGAGGTAGTAGAAAAAGGACAGTGAGATGAGACTTTCATGGAGGAGAAGGAGAATATACTGAAGTCTACCCCAACAGTGAAGGAGGAGAAACCAGTTGAATCGCTCACTCAGTGGGAGATGGAGTTGAAAATGTTGGAGGATTGGTTGGACAGTACAGAAAAAGAAGGTGGCTTCCATGAGATATCCATGCCAGAGGAAGCTAACCATCATGAGGAGCACTTGGAGGAGGATGGATTCTAACCACCGCAAGAATAATTGACAGGAGTTAGTCTATCAAGGGAGATAGATGAGAAACAGTTTAGTAAGGAGCCTGCAGAATTGGAGTCTGCAACAGAGTGGCCAGTCAGCTTCATAGGAGATGAAGGTAGCCTGGGAGACCATATTGGTCTTCTCATCGACCGACTGAAGGAGTTGCAACCGAGAATACTGCATGAGAAAATCTAGACAAGAGAGAAGCTGGAAGAGGTCAAGAAGAGATAAGGGAGTTGATGTTGAAGTTAGTAAAAGATGTTGTCAACAATGAGAAGTTGGATAGAGGAGAACCTGCATGAGAAGCAGGAAAGCAACAATAGAAGCAACAAAGCAGAGGAGTAGGAGGACAACTTTTTATAGGATAAATCAGTAAATGCGTACATAAACTAATCTCCCTAGATCCACTTGGATTTAGAACAAAACAGGACAGGACATGACGTTTTCCCTAAGTTACAATAATTGATCTAGGTGTTAACGAAGGAATTGATGACTTAACTTTGACATCACTTCCTTATATCATTGTTGTTCCCGCTTCGCTACGGTGCTATTGTGAAACCAGATCTGCAATGACATAAACCAACCAAAGTGAAAGAAACTATGATAGATTCAATGAAAACTTAAACATGTGATCAAGGAGTCATGTAATAAAATGAGAATAATTTTATGGGAAAGAAGCATGCCACTGTATTTTATTGAATAAAAGTGGAAGATACAACCGAAATTCCTTGATGTCGCAACTTCCCTTTTAGTGGTCCTTCATTCCAACACACACATATATTTGTTCCAGAATTTGCATGAAGATGGTATTCAAAACCTTGATGGGAAAATGTAGACCTCAAGTATCAACTAAAATAATATTCTTCACACAATCTCCAGTATATTCTTCCAGCAATCGTTTGCTCAACTTTTCTTAACTGTTCTTAACCTTTTCTATGAGAATCCCATTATTATATAGGAGAATATGAAGTGGTTAAAGGGATGAGGATGATCCCACCAGATAAGAGAAGTCAGTAGGATCGTAACCATACGGATGCCACCTCACATTCTAGAAGATTCACCTTCTAGAAACTTCTTGAACCTCTTTCCTCTTTTGCCTTTCAAACGTCGCTGCACCCTACCTATATAGTAGCCTGCGGAAATCCTGCAGGCTATCTATAGAGAACCCTATGGAAATCATGGATTTATGCATTGTACACTATGGGTAGCCTGTGATGTCCTTCTAAAAAGTAGTCTACCAGGGGAGGAAAGAAGTCACTTTTTCTCAGGAAAAAGATGATTTTGAGGGCCTGATTACATGCTTGTAAAGTCATCATTAGAGTGACCAAAATAATGTGTAACATAATTCCCCCGAAAGTATGAGGCTGGAACCTGTGACAAACGAAATACTTTGTAAAATATGTGTGTGTGTCGGGAACAAAGAACGCACCAATCGGGAACCTACAAAAAAACAAGCATCTACACAATATGATACCACATCTGAAATAGGCATTCCCATGTTCATACTACAAATGATTGAACTCATAAGTGTAAGTCATGGCCACTAATGATACACGGTGGATCCATGTCATCAAAATGTTACATAGCCACCAAGAATACACTGTCGATCTATGTACGAGAAAAATTCGGATGCAAACATAGCCACGAGACATACAAAGTAGATCTATGTGTCAATAAAAATCATCAATATTCCATCACAACCTGAACCATGAATGATGAGATCTAGGTTCTTCAATCCCGTCGCCCATAAGTACGAATCTAGCCATGTGATTATAGGTGTTGGAGTCGAACATGGTTAGAAGCCACTTGGCTACTGGTCATTGATGAAAACTGTTAACAAGTGCGAGGGAAATCCTATGTACTCTGTCGACACCGAAATTGGCTCCTCTATGTTTTATAATGGCTTAAGTTTTGAAGAGGGGGAGCCAACAACTGTCATGAATGTCTAAGATAAGGTCAAGCGTCGAGTAGAGGAATGTGAAAATCAGAGAAACCACGCGGAAAATTAAATGTGGAATATGATATTTGATGGAACTTTCAACATGGAGGGAGTTGGAGTCGGTGTGTGGATCAATCCTCCCAAAGTGGGAACAAAAATCTTATTTTACAAGCTCGCCTTTGACTGTACAAATAACATGGCTGAATATGAGGCACTAATTTTGGGTTTGAGATATTTAAAGGAATTGGGCACTAAAAGGATAGTTGTGCATGGAGACTTTGATCTCATCATAAATCAAGTAAAGGGTATATACTAGTGCAAGCATCCCATATTAAGAGAATATAAAAATATAGTGTTGGACCTCCTTGAAGAGTTCTCAGAGTATAATTTGTCAGTGATCCCCAGGGGGAAAAATCAAATTGCAGATGCCCTAGCCACCTCAACTTCGGTGTTTAAAATTCCAATTTTTCCCAATAGGAAGTATGAAATTGAAGTCAAACACAAGCCCGCAGTACCTGATAACATCAAATATTGGCAAGTGTTTGAAGATGAAAAATAGGTGGAGAGGTTCCTCCAAATGAGAGAAGATTTTTCTAATGTTAATATTGATGATGAGTTTTGTTGTGAAGAGGATGAAGACATGGTTGCGTGAAGTAACGATGACCCCTTTCAGAACCAAATAGATGGAAGGGATATAGTGCAGCTAAAAAACAACATTATCCCGAAAGGTTTGGTCCCATTAGAAAAGTTGTTTGCTGAAAATGTTGTAGCCAGAAATCCTAGAGTCACTCTGAATGATGAAGATATCAAGGATTGTAACATCGGTACTCAAGAGGATACTAAAATAACCAGGATGTCAAAGACACTCAGTCTGGAGATCAAGCAGAGATATATCAGCCTCATGAAAGATTTCCCTGATGTTTTTGCATGGAGTTATGAAGACTTGAAGGTCTATGACACTGGAATAATTCAACATGTAATTCCTATCAAGGAAGATCAAAAACCTTTCCAGAAAAAGATGAGATGGATCAACCCTATGATGTTGTCGCTGATTGAAACGGAGGTAAAGAAACTATTTGATGCCAAAATTATTGTTTCTTTGAGATTTTCAAAGTGGGTGGCCAACCTTGTGCCTGTAAGGAAAAAGAGAGGTGAAATAAGGTTATGTGTAGACTTTCGAAACCTGAATAGAGTGTCCCTAAAAGAAAACTACCTTCTTCCTAAGATGGACTAAATCCCGCAGAAGGTAGTTGGATCCCAAAAAATGTCAATGTTGGGAGGTTTTTCTTCTTACAATCAGATCATGGTGCACCTGGACGACTAGGAGAAGACAACCTTTACAACACCGTGGGGTACGTTCATGTATGAAAAGGTTCCTTTATGGCTTATGAACGCTGGAGAAACTTTCAAAAGGGCCATGGATATATAATTTGTTGAGGAGAAAAACAAGTTTATCATGATTTAATTGGATGACATCACCATGTTTTCTAATTCTGATGAACAACATATTGAACATATGAAGAAGGTCTTCCATAAATGCAGAAAGTTTTCCATCTCATTAAATCCAAAAAAATCAAATTTCAGGATGCAAGAAGGAAAGTTTTTGGGACACATCATCTCAAAGGTAGGCATAAAGATAGACCCTAGTAGGGTGGAATGGATTTTGAATATCAACACTCCTAGGAGAAAGAAAGAGGTGTAGTATTTCCTGGGAAAGGTAAATTTTTTGAGGAGGTTCATCCCAAATTTGGCTGAGATTATAAAACACATCACGAGTATGCTCAGGAAAGGTAATGAGAAAAATTGGACCCCTGAAGCCAAAAATTTGTTCGAAGACATCAAGGTGGAACTGACCAAAGTTAATGTGTTAGCTAGCCTAGATTTCACAAGGGACTTTGTCTTATTTTCCTTTTCCTCATAACACACCATCGATGGTGTCTTGTTACATAAGGACGAGAAGAATTTCAAAAATCTTATAGCCTATTTCAGCAGGACATTGAGAGACTCCCCAGTAAGGTATGATATCATGGAAAAACAAGTGTATGCCTTGGGGAAGGCCCTTAAGGAGTTAAAGACTTATATACAATATTCTCACATCATTGCTTATGTGCCTAGAAATTATGTCAAGGATATACTGACTCAGCTAGATTCTAAGGGGAGAAGGGGTAAATGGATTGTAGTCATGTTGGAATATGACATCAAAATAAATCCTACAAAGTTGATCAAGGGTCAGGGGCTTGCAAAATTGATGGCGCAGACGAACTGTGATGTTTTGGGAATAAATTTCATCGATGATCTATCATAGAATCCACAAGAAGAAGCAGTCCCGTGGGTATCTCAGATGATCCAGGAGCATCACTCCACTTTAGAACGTGTCAGTTGGTTATCACATTAGTGTGCATTCAATGAAGGGAGAGGCGTCATCCTCTCATTTTCCCTTCAAAATTTAAATTGTAATCAAGACAATTATTATTGTTAGGTTGGAAGAGACAAGTTGTTCTTTTTCACAAGTTGTAGATGAAGTTGCCTTATGTGGCTGATAGTAGGAGGAATTTGGATCTGATTCAGATCATATTTCCACTCATTTTAATCTACCTCATTAGTCAGGCATTTTGAATGGTGATTAGACACCACTAGCGTAGCTTGGAGGGAAAGCTCATCGAGGCCCTCTTGTATAAATATTTGTATTGTATGCACGGTAGAGGTTGCTGAAGATGGATGAAAATTCATTGTAAGCCAAGAGGAGAGTTTAGAGATGAGAATAAATTGCAGTCTGGACTCATACACTATAATTCAAATTCAAATTAATCGAAAGATAATTTTTTCCTGCATGAGATGTTTTCGGTGTGTATGGTTATGTGTATGAATGTTATATGTGTGTTCATGAATTTATGTTGTATATGTATGGGATAGGTTTTCATCTACATGGATAGAGATAGAATCCTATATCTGTGAGTTTGACGAATTAGTTCTGGTTCTTAAGGCTAAGTGAAAGGAGTGTGCGACAGAGAGTTGAAAATCTATGAGCCAACGGAAGGAGTGTGTGTCTAAACTCTTTCGAGTCAGAGGAGAACATGCCAAGAGGGCACACCATAATAATTCACAGACTAAATGGATAACTTCAAGGTTGTTGAATATCTTGGAGAAAAGTTTGCGCAGGAGAAGGTGTAGCACAAAGTTGTCTAATACTCCGTAAGACTCTACCAGGAGGGCATTGAGTGGATGAAAACATGCACAGGACCAACACATTCTGGAGTGTTGGAGATATTGAGGAAAAACCAGAGTTGTTGAACACTCTGAGGGAAGAAAACTCTGCAAGTTTTCATTTGAGAGGAGGTAAGATTTACCTTGGAAGACCCGAGGGATACAGGACAAGGAAGAAGACCTATGCAAGGAGTGCATAAGGCTGACACTTGGATAAGTGTTGACAGAAGCCATATGATGGCTTGATCGAATGTAATGAGTGTGCCAAAGATAAAGTAAGTTCATATTACAAGCTCAGGAGGAAGAGAATCAAGTTTCTAGGAGGGCACTAGAAGATCTAAGGACACAGAAGAGTCGAGAACCTTCAAGGTTTGAGCCGAGAAAAAGCTCAGAATAACTACCGTCATCACACGTAGAATTCTGTAAGGGGTGCAAGAGGTTGAGAACAATCCAAGTCTTGGGCAGATAAGTGTTGTGCATGCACAGGAGGGAGGACTTTCCAAAGTCTCGAAGGCATGCAAAATTGCCCGTCATCAGGAGAGGAAAGGAGACGAAAGCTCTGGAGATCCGGGAGTTTGAGCTCAGGAAAATTTTCCAAGATAAAATGGAAATATTCATGAAGTCGTGAAGATATGTGTGAATCTAGACTATTGGATCTAGAAGGGATGCGTGGAGGAGATCCACACAATTTAGAGGGTTAGCACTCTGGAAGAAAATGGGAGAGTAGAGAGGTGACACTCCCGAAGGCTGAAGTCTGAATAGATCACAGTCATTGATCTAAGGGAGTGCTAGTGACCGTTGATCCTTCCATCATTTATGTTCATCGACTCAAAGTTCGGGGACATAGGAGTTGGTTGTTGTGAGAAAGATTAAGCTTGACATCCAAAGCACCTTTCAAGATTTATCCCTAGGTCACAGTCTGAGGTCATATGACAAAAGGGGCCTAGCACAGAGAAATGGTGTTGCTGTCAACTTTATTCAAAGAAGCCAAGAAGAGAGTCACAGGGGTTGATAGAACCCACACTTTGGGGGAATAGGGACATGTGATAATTGCATTGGGTTTCCAGCAGGGAACCAAAGAGTCGAACCGACTCAAGTGATTGAACGATCCTAGAACGCGAGGTCGCGGAATCCCCAGGAGGGAAGGGGGGTTTTCACATCAAGTGGTATCAGAGTCGTGATTTTTTCTACAGATCATAGGCAAAGGAGTAGACAGAGGAGATACTCTGATACCACCAATTGGTATCAGAGCCACAAAATTTATTTCTGTAGGAAAGGAGGTAGAGTGCGATGCTCTGTGGAGACTGTTGCAAGGTGTGCAGTAGATGGTAGACATCCAAGAGGGCTGGAGGCGAAGAAATATGGTTGTTGAAGGCGATAAGCGTGGTTGAAGAGAAGGATGCCCACAGAAGAGAAAAGCAAAAATGGACAAGGAGCTCAGTGAAATCTGAGCAGAGATGGATAAGCTAGCATTTAATATGCAGTAGGAGGAAAAGTTACGTTGGAGATATGAGTGGCCTTTGAAAAGGAAATCCAAGTGGAATGTTGAAAAGGTGTTGTCCAGGAGGCAGTAACAAGTGTTAAAAATGTGGGTGAGACATGCTAAAAATATCAGTGGCGAGGGAAATATAACTGGAAAAGGTCTCATAGATTTCCAGGTGAGAAATGATAAGGGATCAGTTGATTTCATAAACTTCCAGAAGGGCAGATGAGACATCTTGATTTTCCAGGTGGACAAGGGAGAAGAGATCAGTTGATAGTTCATGCTATCCAAGGGTGTTGACAAATGGGAAGAAGGTGGAAGAAAGGCCTCACCCATATGAAGATTCATGTGGAGCTACAAGCTGTGTGAATGAAGATGATGAGAAGTTAAACACTTCCACCAATGAGGAGAAGTATCAGAGGAGATTTATGATCATTGGAGGTGTTGTTGTAAGAGTTGACTCTAGGATATAAAAGAGCCAAGACTTAGCACATTTTAAAAGAAATAAATTTTGTTGATTGATCAGTCATAGGAGGCTTCTAGAACTAGGTCTAAAACAATCAGTTCACTCATTTATAGATCAGAAACGAAAAGGCATGACCTCGTTTGTCTAATTCATTTTAAAATCATGAAGATGGATAAAAGATAGGGGATGAACAAAACTGAAAGAAAAATCCAGGTATCTAATTCTGATAAATCTGGCCTTCCTTTCAATAGAAGAAATAACAGCAAACTTCAAATATCTGAACACATGTCTTGTCTCATTCATAGCAAGACAGAGGAAAATCCATGAACAAATAAAAATTGTAAATAAGGGAAAACAATTAAGATGCAGGTCTTGTTCTACTCACAACAAAATAGAGGAAAAAATGCACTTTAAGGAATGCTTTAAATTAGCTACAGCAGAAGTATTACTGAATTGTAACCATTACAAGCTGAATTAATGAATGGAAGGAAGAAAGAGAAGTGATGAAAACTTCAGAAACAATAAAATAGGAATAAGACAAAATTAGACAGTGACAAGGTGTAGAATCTCTTGGCACTCTGTTCTATATTTTCTAAAAAGGAGTGAATTACAAACCCAACCTCTAAAAGGCTCCCGGGTTGTTCCCCCTTTTTTCTTCAAGAAGATACAATAATATATGTCTTCTGCCCCCTTTCGAATAACTGAAAAATGATTTGGATTCCAAAATAAATCTCTCTATAAATTAAAAATCATTTTATGTAGGTATTGAGGTCGAAATCCTCCCAAAAGATAACAACAGTTACCATCAAATTCAGAAACTTTTTGCCATAGAAAATGGGTCGAACTGCTGAAAAATGGGGCTGCGGTTATGGTTCTGTATCTCTCGAATAGTGACAGATGTGTATAAAATGAAATAGGTTTTTTTTCATCTATTTTGTCTAACCAAAAACCTCTCTCGGTTTCCCGAGATCCGTTTCCATTTGCCCCAGATCTGCCTTTCAAAAACATGTGTCAAACGGAGAAATTTTGAGATCCGAAAATTAAGGCTCGGAGATGGATTCAATTCTCCAAATATGTGACACTTGTAGGAAAAATGAGGGAGGTTATTGATCTATGATGTTTTAGGCACAAAAACCTCCAACCGTTTCTCAAAATGATATTCAAGTCCCTCAGAATCATCATTTGAAAATGATGACTCAGCACAGTAAAAAATGCCACATTTCTGAAAATGAACCTCCTCTTTTGGGGGAATTTTGACTGCCTTCCGAAGATCCAAATGAAAATATGAATACACCAATGGAAATACTAGGATCTGTATATGTCAATCGACCATTTGAGCGCACAAAAAGGCCTCTCCATAGCTGAGAAAACTGATTTTTTGTTGAGGCAGTTTTTTGCATATGAAAAATCTGCGATTTCGGTGGCTAACACGTCAAAAACAAAGGTATCTTAGCTGTCAAAAGTCCTGGCTTTCGGTGGCTAACAGTGCAATTTCAGAGCATTGTAAACCACCGAAAGTCCCGAAACCCCGATTTCGGGATTTCGGGATTTCTGGTTTCGGGAAATAGAAAACAAAAATTTCGTCAACCAAACCTCTGATGGCCGAAACCCAAAATGATGACGTGGCATTTTGTAAAACCTTATTTTAGTGATTTTATTTCCGTTTCTTTTCTTTTTCTTTTGTTTTTTTTTGTGCCTCCTCTTGAGCTCTTCCTCCATGTGACGCTTGAGTGCTTAGTCTCGGCCGATACACTTTCGACAGTTAAGGGCATATGAAAACTGAGATTTAAGCTACTGAAAGTCTGCACTTTTGGTAGCTAAACACTATATATTTTTTCCTCCTAAGCTACCGAAAGCCAAAATTTCAATATTTGTTCCAACATAGGCTCCATCTAGGGATGGTGCTTTCCTGTAAAGCACCAAGAACAGTAGACCAAGTGCCTTCATCCATTGGGCGACCTGAAATCATCCTTATCAAACTCTGAACCCTGTCACTTTACTTGCATCTTTTTGGAATGAAAAACCACTTATTCATCCATTGGGCTATGGAGTCGTAATGCTTTAAAACAAAACCATACTAGATTCAAAACTGAACTGAAAACATATTGAAAACCCACGGCTATAATCTAATGCTTGAAGTCAAGCTTATTTATATACATCACCTACTCTAACTACTGAAAAATTCCCACTTAATCAAATGATACGAAAATGCCAGTGAAGCCAATCCAATAATTGTCTACTTATTTGAAATTTTCTCACACTTTCTTTGAGCAGGCTGAAAAAGGAAACTGACAACTCCCATCTAACCTGTTGATGATCATGAATTTTCAAACCTTTCATCAATTCTTGTGATCGAATATCCATGACATAGCATACTCCTCCATTAAATGAATCTAAAAGATCAGCAAAAGGATCTTGGAAAAATATATCGTCCTGAGGTTTTGAAACATCTAGGACTACTCTATGTTCTGATTTATAATGCTCAGGATCATTCTCGAAGAGAATATTTGAGCACCCTTCAATATCATCTGTTATGGCATCTCCAAAATCATGGCACAATCTTGTCTGAAGACCCTCATCCCTCCATGAAAAATCTGCAGCAAGTTGTTCTATAGTAATGATGAAATAATCATCACTATACTCATCATATTTAGGTTCAGCAAATAACTCAAGAGGGTCATCAGTCAGACAAACACTCGGGACATCAACTGTGGATCTCTCAAGCAAAGGACACTTTGTTACTATCTCTGGCATACTTTTATTTCAGAATCATACTTCTGCAAATCACAGTCTAAAGAATTTTCGAACAACAAACTTACTTCAGGATCATTAAACATGGCAACCATATATTTTTCATGAAACAAAGCAGAGTCTAAAATCTGATCTTCTGGTAGGAAATCATCATAAATAGGTTCACTAACTTCCTGTAAAGTTCCATGAAATACATGACTGTCATCATTTAAAAACAGATTTACATTTTCAGAAATGGAAGAAGTTTGACACTCATATCCGAGACTGTGTGAAAGATGCAAATCTGTGTGAGTAGGGGCTACAACATCGTTGTGCAGGAGCAGACCCATCTCTTCTTTAGTTAAAGGAGAAGGTGGTCTCTATATTTTCTGGATAAAACAACAATCATTCCTTTCTATCTCTTTTGCAGGTTGATGGTGATGCTAAATATCTTCTTCTTGAGTAAGTTCACAAGATCCAACATCTTTATGAGCCAACTCTTCCTCATACTGATCATCTTCATCAACTTGAGAAATTTCTATTGTTTCTTCCTCCTCTTCAAGAGGATTTGTATGATCTTTTTGTCTTA
>ML779392.1:850924-909791 GCA_009831015.1 Picea engelmannii
GGACATCTTCATGATGTACATTTAATTCCTCCATGAGCTTGTGGAATTCAAACAAGTGTTGACCGGGATTGTCGTCCTCATATTCTCCAAATTTAGGAAGGACATCTTCCCAAATTTTAATGTCTGGAATAGTGTTTGGAAAGACATAAACATTTGTAAAGTCCAGAGGGGCAAACCTTGCAACAATTCGAGTAGTGAACGAATTCGACATTTGAGACCAGTGGAGTTGCCAACAAAATCATGTAGAGTCTACGAACCAAGGAGTCACCAGGTGAATGATCACAGCCAATTGAATGTCTATCCCTTGTTCACCATCAAGAGATAGATATGAACTTTGTCATATCCCAGGGAAGATAACTTCATCCTTCGTCCCTGGAAACAGCGCCAGAAAAAGTTGTTGTAAGAGTTGACTCTAGGCTATAAAAGAGCCAAGCCTTAGCACATTTTAAAAGAAATAAATTTTGTTGATTGATCAGTCATAGGAGGCTTCTAGAACTAGGTCTAAAATAGTCATTTCACTCATTTATAGATCAGAAACGAAAAGGCATGACCTCATTTGTCTAGTTCATTTTAAAATCATGAAGATGGATAGAATATAGGGGATGAACAAAACTGAAAGAAAAAACCAGGTATCTAATTATGATAAATTTGGTCTTCCTTTCAATAGAAGAAATAACACCAAACTTCAAATATATGAACACAGGTCTTGTCTCATTCATACCAAGACAGAGGAAAATCTATGAACAAATAAAACTTGTAAATAAGGAAAAACAATTAAGATGCAGGTCTTGTTCTACTCACGGAAAAACAGAGAAAAAACTGCACTTTAAGGAATGCTTTAAATTAGCTACAGCAGAAGTATTACTGAATTGTAACCATTACAAGATGAATTAATGAATGGAAGGAAGAAAGAGAAGTGATGAAAACTTTAGAAACAATAACACAGGAAGAAGACGGAATTAGATAGTGACAAGGTGTAGAATCTCTTGGCACTCTGTTCTATATTTGCTGAAAAGGAATGCATTACAAACCCAGCCTCCAAAAGGCTCCTGGGTTGTTCCCCCTTTTTTCTTCAAGAAGATACAATAATATATGTCTTTTGTCCCCTTTTGAATAACTGAAAAATGATTTGGATTCAAAAATAAATCCCTCTAGAAATGAACAGGCATTTCATGTAGGTATTGAGGTCGAAATCCTCCCAAAAGATAACAATAGTTACCATCAAATTCAAAAACTTTCTACCATAGAAAATGGGCCAAACTGCTGAAAACTGGGGCTGCAGTTATGGTTTTGTATCTCTCGAATCGTGAAATATGTGTATAAAATGAAAGACATTTTTTTTCATCTATTTTTTCTGACCAAAAACCTCTCTCGATTTCCCGAGATCCGTTTCCATTTGCCCCAGATCTGCCTTTCAAAAACATGTGTCAAACGGAGAAATTCTGAGATCCGAACATTAAGGCTCGGATATGGATTTGGTTCTTCCAATATGTGACACCTGTAGGAAAACTGAGGGAGGTTATTGATATCTGATGTGTTAGGCACAAAAACCTCCGACCGTTTCTCAGAATGATATTCGAGTCGCTCAGAATCATCATTTCAAAATGATGACTCATCACAGTAAAAAATGTCACATTTCTAAAAACGAACCTCCTCTTTCGGGGGACTTTTGACTGCCTTCCCAAGATCCAAATGAAAATATGAATACACCAATGGAAATACTAGAATCTTTAGATGTCAATCGACCATTTGAGCGCACAAAACAACCTCTCCATGGATGAGAAAACTGATTTTTTGCTGAGGCAGTTTTTTGCATATGAAAAATCTGCGATTTTGGTGGCTAACACGTCAAAAACAAAGGTATCTTAGCTGTCGAAAGTCCTGGCTTTCGGCGGCTAACAGTGCAATTTCGGAGCGTTGTAAACCACCGAAAGTCCCGAAACCCCGATTTCAGGATTTCGGGATTTTGGGTTTCGGGAAATAGAAAACAAAAATTTCGTCGACCAAACCTCCGATGGCCGAAACCCGAAATGATGACGTGGCATTTTGTAAAACCTTATTTTAGTGATTTTATTTCCGTTTATTGCATTTTTTTTTATTTTTTTTCGTGCCTCCTATTGAGCTCTTCCTCCATGTGATGCTTGAGTGCTTAGTCTCAGCCGATACACTTTCGGCAGTTAAGGGCATATGAAAACTGAGATTTAAGCTACCGAAAGTCTGCACTTTCGGTAGCTAAACACTATAAAAATTTTCCTCCTAAGCTATCGAAAGACAAAATTTCAATATGTGTTCCAACAGGAGGAATCGACATATTCCTGCCAAGCAACCAAGGAGAGGATATCATATTTTTTGTAGAGATAGAAGAAAAAGGATAGTGAGATGAGACTGTCATGGAGGAGAAGGAGAAGATACTGAAGTCTACCCCAGCAGTGAAGAAGGAGAAACTAGTTGAATCACTCACTCAGTGGGAGATGGAGTTGAAAATGTTGGAGGATTGGTTGGACAGTCTAGAAACAGAAGGTGGATTCCAAGAGATAGCCATTCCAGAGGAAACGAACCAGCATGAGGAGAAATTGGAGGAGGATGGAGTCTAACCATCACAAGAAGAACTAACAGGAGTTAGTCTGTCAGGGGAGATAGATGAGAAACAGTTCAGTAAGGAGCCTGCGGAATTGGAGTCTGCAACAGAGTGGCCACTCAACGTCATAGGAGATGAAGGTAGCATGGGATACCGTATTGGTCTTCTCATCAACCAACAGAAGGAGTTGCAACCGAGTAGACTACATGATAAAATCCAGCCAAGAGAGAAGTTGGAAGAGGTCAAGAAGAGATAAGGGAGTTGATGTTGAAGTCAACAAAAGAAGCTGTCAGCAAGGAGAAGTTAGATAGAGGAGAATCTGCATGAGCAGTAGGAAAGAAGCAACAGAAGAAACAAAACAGAGGAGTAGGAGGACAGTGTGTTATAGGATAAATCGGTAAATTCATACATAAAATAATCTCCCTAGATCCACCTGGATCTAGAACAAAATAGTACAGGACATGATGCTTTCCCTAAGTTACAATCATTGATCTAGGTGTCAACAAAGGAATTGATGACTTACCTTTGAGATTGATTCCTTATATCTTTGTTGTTCCCTCTTCGCTTTGGTGCTCTTCTGAAACTAGATCTACAATGACACAAACCAACCAAAGTGAAAGCAACTATGATAGATTCAATGAAAACTTAAACATGTGATCAAGGAGTCATGTAATAAAATGAGAATAATTTTATGGGAAAGAAACATGCCACTGTATTTTATTGAATAAAATTGGATGATACAACCAAAATTCCTTGATGTCACAACTTCCCTTTTAGTGGTCCTTCGTTCCAACACACACATGTATTTCTTCCATAATTTTCATGAAGATGCTCTTCAAAATCTTGATGGGAAAATGTAGACCTCAAGTATCAACTAAAATAATATTCTTCACACAATCTCCAGCCTATTCTTCTAGCAATCCTTTTCTCAACTTTGCTTAACTATTCTTAACCTTTTCCATGAGAAACCCATTATTATATAGGAGAAGCTTAAGTGGTTAAAGGGATGAGGATGATCCCACTAGATCAGAGAAGTCAGTAGGATCGTAACCATACGAATGCCACCTCACATTCCATAAGATTCCCCTTCTAGAAACTTCTTGAACCTCTTTCCTCTGTTTCCTTTCAAATGCCTCCACACTCTGCCTATATAGTAGCCTGCAGAAATCCCGCAGGCCAGCTATAGAGCAGCCTGCAAAAATCATGGATTTTCGCACTGTACACTATGGGTAGCCTACGACATCCTTCTAAAAAGTAGTCTTCCAAGGGAGGTCACTTTTTCTCAGGAAAAAGATGATTTTGAGGGCTTGATTACATGCTTGTAAAGTCATCATCAGAGTGACCAAAATAATGTGTAACATAATGCCCCCCAAAGTATGAGGTTGGAACCTCTGACAACTGAAATACTTTGTAAGATACGTGTGTGTGTCGGGAACAAAGAACGCACCAATCGAGAACCTGCAAACAAACAAGCATTTGCACAATATGATACCACATCTAAAATAGGCATTCCCATGTTCAGACTACAAATTATTGAACTCATAAGTGTAAGTCATGGCCACTAATGATACACTGTGGATCCATGTCATAAAAATGTTACATAGCAACCAGTAATACACTGTCGATCTATGTACGAGAAAAATTCGGATGCAAACATAGCCACGAGATATACAAAGTGGATCTATGTGTCAATACAAATCATCAACATTCCATTGCAACCTAGACCATGAATGATGAGATCCAGGGTCTTCAATCCCATCATCCATAAGTACGAATCTAGCCATGTGATTATAGGTGTTGGAGTCGAACATGGTTAGAAACCACTTGATTACCGATCATTGATGAAAACCGTTAACAAGTGTGAGGGAAATCACCATTGATGTCAATAACTCCCAAGGTACTATAGTACAATCCAATGAATGTGAATAAATGAGGTGAAGTCGAACATTTGATGGAATCTTTTGATCAGGGACCAATGATGTGAATCCACTGTCAAGAGAAAAGAATCTGCAATTAGGGCATCCAGGCTCTAAGGTACTAAACAATTTCTAAGTCTCGTCCCTGGATAATGAGTTGAAGTTGACAAGAAGAGACTCGTCACAGGAGGGCCTTGATGTATCCCCAATCAATGACATGAAATAAGTAACAGATTTAGGATGGAGTAAAATATGAATATGATCTGAAACTGACACAGGGAAGGCTGACATGGTAGGAATTGACAACTACAGATGGCCGACTGAAGAAATGGATTATTCGGACTACTCTTGAACATATGGATGACACACTGACAATCTTGGCAGCATTGAATCAAAGAAAACCCAAGATATAAACTTGCAGAAAGTCAGATGAGAGGCAAACGGATTTTCCAACTCGGATTCAAATGATGAAAAATGGGGTGTCATGTTCAAGAGTGACTCTTCGCTGCCACTAACATGGATGCAGAGACACATTTCTTTTCCAAATTTTCCACCACCATTTTTGGCGAGTACCTCTTTATTTTTACACAATATTGAGGAGGATAACATATGCTTGTAATCTAAGCTCATCCTTCGGATGAGTCCCTCAGAGTATTTTTAACGAACCCTAAGAAGGAGTGGTTCGGTCCCATGTGGGTCTTTCGATGTTTGTTTAACGAGTCCAAAGATAGAAAACTCGGGGGTTTTTCATGTTTATAGAGTCTAAAAAAAACTTAAAGAGAACTCTCTCAGTTCCTTTTTCGTAAAATAGTTCGACAGGACCGAAAAAGTGATAAACTATCGCCCATCGAACATTTTATTCAAATACTTTTACGAGCATGAATAGAATAGGGTCGCTCGACAATCTTTTCATTTTTATGGAGTGTGAAAACAGCTTAAATGATACTCCATGTGTCTCTCTTTTGGTGTTACCATGACGAGTACGAAAGGATGAAAAAAGTATACTCATTTGCATTCTCATAAATATTCGAGCATGAGAACGAACGAAGAGTGAACTCGAGGTTTTACTAAAAAACCCTAAAAGGTATTGATATGCATAACTAAGAGAAAACAAATTATGGAACAAACATCCATACTCCGTTAATTAGGACCCTAGTCTTCTTCCTGCAAGAAACAAGACACTCACGAGGATATTAGACTTGAGGGTTTATAAAAACATGCATTTATATAATATAAAATATTATAAAAAAAAGTTAAAAAGTGAAATAAATAAGAGTAAGAGATCTTTTTACCATTTCATTTTCATTTGGTCAAGAAATTGTATAAAACCCCTTTTTTACTGCTTACTTCGACGAATGGTCTCTGTCAAGATGGTAAGTTCTTCATCATCTTCTTTTTGAATGGATTGAAATTCATTTTCAGTGGTTGAAAGATGTTTTTTGGGTGATTTTTTAGGCCGGTAGGCGTGCGCTGGGGCCTCTGCAGGTGACTAGTATCGAGCCCTATGGAAATCCCACACTATAATCGAAGCCCGGTTGCGGAAGCGGAAAAACCAAAATGAAATGCATGCGTTGGACCAAAAATAATTCAAAAAATGTTGATTAAAGTTGCTAATTGTCTTCTCTCATCTCCATACAGGTGTTTGATTGCCAAAATGTTGGAGTGGAGAGAACGAGAGTACGAGAATGATGACTTCATGGCTTTGAATGGTCCGGGCACTGTCAATTCCCTTTGACAGTGTGGCTTGTTAAAGTACTTCAAAATACAGGGCATGAGAGCCCAACTGAGACTATTAGAGTACTTGGTCCACATGTGGGATGTGGACCATCAAGTGTTTCATGTGGGTGTCCATGTTCTTTCCTTGGACATTGAAGATATTTACTTTTTGACAGGGCTATCCCATTATGGGGCACATGTGACCCTAACAGGGGGTCGAGGTGGTGGCTTTCTGATGAGTGAGTACATCCATCGGTATTGTAAACCTGAGGCCGAGAGGCACAAAGGTAAAGTGGCCATTAGAGGAGTTCAAGATCTGACTCTCAGAACCATTCTCTTTACTATTACACGGATGGCAGGAAGTGCTTCGCTGCACATGGCCCTCCATATTTATTTTGAATATGCCATTGAATGCACAGAACCTCGAGTGTTCAATTGGTGTGGTTGTGTGCTCCGCAGTATCAAGACACAACTCACTAAAAGCAAGAATGGAGACCTAAAGCAATTTGGGTATGGGTCCATTTTGGTGTCTTTCTTCTTAGAAAGAGTCCCTCATTTACTGCTATAGGTAGAGTGTGGAATACTAGCCCCATGAGATCCAAGAATGAAACGGTGGTGTGAACTTATGGCTCGACATGCAGCGGGCCCCATTATTAAGTATAATGATGCATTTTTTGACTGGTTAAGGCTCCAAATTTTGATGATTGATGATGATGCATATGCCGACCTGGAATTTCGGGGCGATCCTGACTTGGTTCTCCCTAAGGGATTTCAGTGGGGGAATCTAGGTAAGAAAGAAATTTTTTTCTTTATAGTTTTTTTCTGGATTTTGAGGATATAAGATTTTGTTTTTGTGTTTTTGATATGAATAATAATAAAAAAAAATTGACCATGAAAATGTAGGGCCACACCAGCCTCCGGGCACATCTCTGATCCAGAGATGAGGAGAGGAAGGTGTAGTAGCGGGGTGGGATGCTGGCAACTATGAGGCAATGGAGCAGAACCTAGAGGGTCTGACAACTGACATTCCCGACATCTCGATCGAGGATATCCCGAGGCGTTATCAATGCCATACGGTAGGCGTGTCTGACTCACTTAGTCGGTTACTTCGTAGGGTGGCACGAGCAGTAGTATGCTACCATGAGCAGCATCCATGATTTTATTTTGTATAAGCCATGGGATTCATATTTTGATATTTTGGTCCTTCGATGGAAAACATTTTTGTAAAACATTTTATCATTATATATATATATATATATATATACATGAGGCTTCTACCGGCTTACTCTGATTCTATATACAATGTGTAATGTGTGATTAGATTTATAAATGTATCAAATGTCTGTCTAACACATAATTAGCTAGAGCATCAGTTAATGTATTTAGACATCTAGGAATGTGTTGATATTCAATATAATCAAAATAACGTTCCAAGAGGAGAATTCATAGATATACCCGTAACAAAGTAGGACTTCGGATAGTGTAAACATTTTTTAACTAGATCACTACTAGCTACGAATCAAGTCGTACAATGAAGTGACGAATCCCAAGTGAAACATCATTAGTCAATAATTTGATGATTGCGCTATATTCTGCGATATTATTGGTTGCACAACCGAGGCAAACACCTTGTAGACTGATAAGTTCATTGGTAGGTGCATAGATTTCCCAAGCAGCAGAAGCTAGGTTCTAAGTACTATGGCTAGCACCATCGGTGAAGCCAATATAGGGTAGTGATGCAGAAGCATCGCTCCCAAGCCAGCCATACGCCAGCCAACCAGCCCACTTAGCACATTTAAGGCACGCATTCAAGGAAGAGAGGCGCCAACCCTCTCATATTTTGAATTTGAATGAAGGGAATTTAATATTTGTAAGGTTGTTAGAGCCAAAAGGTCGTTCCTATACACAGGCTTTAGATCTAGATAGCCTTTAATAGTTGTAAGGTTGGGATCTAAATCCGATTCGGACTAGACAACCATTCTTTGAAATTGAATGTAATTAATGAGAGTAGGTAACTTGGAGGGAAGAGCTCGAGGAGCCCCTCTTGGCAAAAAAAAAAAAAAAAGATCCTTTTGTGTCTATAGGATAATTCATTAGAATAGAGAAGAGAGAAGGAGCCGAGACTCTGTCAAAGTTTGAGCTCAAGAACACCTTGTAAAGGAGGAACTTCATATTAATATAAAGAGAAGATTTCCTACATGAGTTTCTCTGTGTCTTTATTTGTTTATGAATGTCTTTGTGTGTTCTTTATATGCTATAGATGTGCAATTGCAGGGACAGATAGGTTCTGCTAATTGTTGGGTTCTTGGATTTCAGGTTTGGGGATCTTTGAGGCTTCATGCCAATAGGGTGTGATAGAACATTGCGGGTTCTGAAATCCAGTGCATAGAGTGCACTTCCGATTCTACGGAATTTGGACAAAGATGGACCAGGAGGGTGCACCAGCCGAAGTCTTAAACTCAGGGAGAAACCTCAAGGTTGTTGAATACCTTGGAGGTAAGACTGTGTAGAGGATTACACAGTAGAAGACAGAATCACTGCAAGATTCTGGAAGAGCTCTACCAGGCAGGCATTGAACACAGGCACAGAGTGCAGAGGAGAACTCCATTGTGGGTTCAAGGAGAAATCAGAATCACTGAGGATTCTGAGAGCTCTGCCAGGAGGGCATTGAGCAGGTGATAGAGTGCACAAGAGAACTCCAATTTGGGTTCATTAATCGAAGACAAAATTACTGTGGTATTCTATGAGGAGAGACTCTACCAGGAGGGCATTGAGTTGGTGTGCAGAAAGAGAGAGAGAGAGCATAGGAAATAACTCTTTTGAGTTATGGAATAGAGAAGAGTCCAAGGGAGGATCTTCATAGGGTTGTTGAATTCCCTGCAGACTCAGCAAGGAATTGCTTGAGCAAGAGATTGCCAAGAGGGCATCAGATTCTCCAACTGAGGGAGAGGAAAAGGGTAACACCTTCGTATGTGCAGAGACCATGTAGGAATCACAAAGGTCGAGGAAACCTTTCAAGGTTTCATAGGAGAGAAGAAAATCTCAGGAGAAAGAGTGCCTTTACGCATAGAGTTATAGCTACAAGGAGTGCAGGGAGTCGGGGAAATCCTTCAAGGTTTCACAGTCCCGAAGCTCAGGAGGGAAGGCGTCTTCAAGAACGTAGGTGAGACCAAGGGTACAGGGTTCACAGAGAAGCAAAGGCTGAGACCTTTGATACTTTGGAAATCTTCCAAAGAGGAGGGAGAAGCGGAAGCTCGGGAGGGAGTTACAGTTGTCATTGATTCGGAACAAGAGAAGCGATATTTGGACTGTCGAATTCACGTCTAGGAAGCCGCAGAAGGAGCGTAGTGGAAAAGAACAAATCTGGGTCGTCAGATATGGGTGCAGATAACTGATAGTCATCGGATCCGGGAGAAGCTGCATGAGGTATAACCCTCGTATACCAAAGAGAGGACTCGGTAAAAGTCCTGAAAGGCTTATTTCAATATATTGGAGTTTGGGAAACACAGAGGGAAAGAATTAGATCTCTTGACCCATGAAATTCTGAGGGAATCAGAACTGTCCATCTGAGGAGGACTCGTGTTATGAGATCCTTGTATCTCGGGGATTCGGGCATTAGGAGAAAAACATAGGAGTCCTTCGACTTCGCGAATTGTGAAGTCCCGAAGAGATCATAGCCGTCCATCTTTGGAGGACGCGTGGCGTGATCAGGGGAACTCGGAGGACCAGGGATTAGGATCATCTCGTGGATTCGAGTATCGTGAGCTGGAAGGCGGAGGCCTTTTCTCTGCAAAATCCCGAGCCACAAGATCGCGATGAGATCTAAATTATTGGTCGGGGAAGAAGGAGAGCCATAGGATCTAGCTTCTCGATACCTCACATATCGGAGGTTCGGATATTGGAGGAATCAGTTTCGACTATGGAAGTCGTGAAGTGCAGAGAGCCAAGGCTTGTGTGAACATGTGGCATATCCATCAGGTGGGGACCGCTTGGTTAACAAGTGGACACTTGTTGCCTGGGCAGGAGTCAACCTTCTGTTGACTTATCATGTCTCGTGGATTCGTGAAGGAGGAGCAGGAGATCTCAACAACCCAACTTGCGAGATTGCGAGTTGCAAGAAGTGTGAAAAGGGAGTGAACCATCGCCTCTCAGGGTTTCACAGAGGTAGAGTGCCAAGGCCTAACAATTCAACTTGTGAGGTCATGAGTAGTGAGAGGCGCTATCACTTAGCCCTAGCCGACGGTTATGCATGGAGGGTGCTGACAAGAATGGGCTATACCTATATCAACATCTTGGGTATCGACGAATAGGGAAAGTGGAGTTGAGGGTGTTCAACTGCGAACTCGCGAATTCTGAATTGCGAAAGGCTCTTGCACTAAGGCCAGTTGTGGTCGTGTGAAAGTGAAACTCGCACCGTGTGCCTATTTGCATAAGGGGGTTTCAGAAGGACCTATGGATCGATTTGTCGAAGGTTCCGATAGGGATCCGAAAGAGCCACTTCGGCTCAAGGAGATTTGAACGATCCTGCACGGATCTTGGCCCCAGGGTCGGGGTTTGCAACAAGTGGCATCAAGTGGTATCAGAGCCTAACTCTATTTGTATATTGCAGATGGAGGAAGCAAGAGGAAGAAAAGTACTTCGATACACATCAAGTGGTATCAGAGTGGGATTTGACTTTTGTAGGTGACAGAGGCAACTTGTAGAAGAGAAGAAGAAGGAGACAGAGTGTTGAGACTCTATGGTGATTGCTCGCAGGTACGCAGCAGTCAAAATACAGTCAAGAGAACTGTAGGAGATGCTGAAAACACTCAGGTTTGCAGAGTGACATCAGGTTTTCTAGGAGGGTAGACATGAACAACAAGATGGCTACTGAAGGCCATGCACGTGGTGAAAAGAAAAACCAGCAGCGGTAGGAAAACACTGCGAGAGACAAATAACTCACCGAGATCAGAGCGATGATGGAAATTCTAGCATTACAGATTTAGCAGAATGCTAGGTCAAGATGGGTATATGAATGTCCCATGAAGACAAAATAAAAATGGCCAGTCAGGGAATTGGTGGCCAAAAGACAGTAGGGGTTGTTAAAGGGATGGTTGAGACATGCTGAAAACCTCAATGGACCAGAGGAGGAGATGGTTTAGGTATGTGAACCAGAGGTTGGGAGAAATCTCAGTAATGATGAGGAGGAACTGAGATCAGCTGAAGATCTCACAGACTACCAAGAGGGCAGAACAGAAATTCCCAATTTCTAGGAGGGTAATGAAATGAGGTCACTACGGGATCTCATAGACTATTAGGAGGACAGTGGGGGAATTTCACATTGCCAAGAGGGCAATGAGATGAGATCCGAGGATATCATAGACTACCAAGAAGGCAACAGAGAAATCCCATATTGCTAGGAGAGCAAGGGAGATAAGATGAGCTCAGAGCTAAGTTCACATCAGTAAGAACAGTTGATAAAGGAGGATCAGAATAGTATTCTGATGATTGGAGGAATTCAGATATTCCTACCAGGTATCCTAGTAGAGGCGAGAGTTTGTGTTGTCGAAGTAGCAACAGAAGAAGGATAGCCATTTGTGACTGTCAGAGAAATGGAGTAGATATCAGAGGCTTCCCAAGCAGAGGAAGATGAGTATTTTGAGGAATGGCTCAACATTTTCAGCTAGGAAGCTGAGAAGACTACAGCATTGGAGCTTGCAGCAGAAGAAGAAGAATCATAGAGCATGAGCTTTGCTTATCTGTGTGAGAAGATTGAAATCCTGGAGAGAAGGGTGAAGGTGCAGGGCATGCACATCCAATAGATCAGGTTGGAAGCAGATGAAGTTGAATTCCAGTCTAAGGATCATCTGGAGAGAGTTGGAGATACACTAGCAAGAGAAATGGCAAAAGAAGAACTGCCATAGGGAGGAGCTGAACAACAGTTCAGTGATAGAACTGTAAGAGAATAATCTGTAGCAGGGTGGAAAATCAAGGGCATAAGAGATGGAGAAAATGACATGGGAGATCATGATGATCTGCCCATTTGTAGAAAGAAATTGTAGCAGAGGAGACTACATGAACAAAGACAGCCACTAGAGAAGTTGGACGAGATGATAGAGGACATCAGGAGGTTGATGTTGAAGTCAACACAGGAGACTTCCAGCAAAGGGAAGCTAAATAGAAGGGAGATAGCAGCAACAACAACAGAGTAGTGGAAGCAGCAGCAGCACAGTGGAGCAGAGAAACAGCTCCAAAGAGTTGTTTGGGAACCAGGTGGATTTCAACAGCCAAGGTGGAGAGATCATGAGAAAGAGCTCATGAATTTTTCACAACAGAGGAGTATGATGCAGGAGCATCGCTCCCAATCCATCCATGCGCTAGCTAGCCAGCCCACTCAGTGCATTCAAGGAAGAGAGGCGCCATCCCTCTCATATTTTTAATTTGAATGAAGGGCATTTAATATTTGTAAGACTGTTAGAGCCAAAAGGATGTGCCTATACATAGGCTTTAGATGTAGATAGCCTTTAATGGTTGTAAGGTTGGGATCTAGATCCGATTCGGACTAGATAGCCATTCTTTGAAATTGAATGTAATTATTGAGAGTAGGTAACTTGGAGGGAAGAGCTCGAGGAGCCCCTCTTGGAAAAAAAAAAGATCCTTTTGTATCTATAGGATAATTCATTAGAAGAGAGAAGAGAGAAGGAGCCAAGACTCTATCAAAGTCTGAGCTCAAGAACACCTTGTAAAGGAGGCACTTCATATTAATATAAAGAGAAAATTTCCTGCATGAGTTTCTATGTGTCTTTATGCGTTTATGAATGTCTTTGTGTGTTCTTTATATGTTGTAGATGTGCAATTGCAGGGACAGATAGGTTCTACTATTTGTTGGGTTCTTGGATTTCAGGTTTGGGGATCTTTGAGGCTTCATGCCAAGAGGGTGTGATAGAACACTATGGGTTCTAAAATCCAGTGCATAGAGTGCACTTCCGATTCTATGGAATTTGGACAAAGACGCGCCAGGAGGGTGCACCAGCGAAGTCTTAAACTCAGGGAGAAACCTCAAGTTTGTTGAATACCTTAGAGGTAAGACTGTGTAGAGGAGAACACAGTAGAAGACAAAATCACTGCAGGATTATGGAAGAGATCTTCCAGACAGGCATTGATCACAGGAACAGAGTGTAGAGGAGAACTCTATTGTGGGTTCAAGGAGAAATTAGAATCACTGATAATTTTGAGAGCTTTTCCAGGAGGGAATTGAGTAGGTGCTAGAGTGCACAAAAAAACTCTGGTTTGGGTTCATTAAGCGAAGATAGAATTACTATGGTATTCTATGAGGAGAGACTCTTCCAGGAGGGCATTGAGTTGGTGTGCAGAAAGAGAGAGAGAGCACAAGAAAGAACCCTTTTGAGTTTTGGAATAGAGAAGAGTCTAGAGGAGGATCTACACAGGGTTGTTGAATACACTTCAGACTCAGCAAGGATTTTCTTGAGCAAGAGGTTGCCAAGAGGGCATCAGATTCTCCATCTAAGGGAGAAGAAAAGGGTTGAATTCCTTAGAGGTCTAAGAAACAGAGAAGCTCAGGAAGGATAGGACCTTTGTATGCGCAGAGATCCTGTAGGAATCACAGAGGTCGAGGAAACCTTTCGAGGTTTCATAGGAGAGAAGAAAAGATCAGGAGAAAGAGTGCCTTTGCGCACAGAGCTATAGCTACAAGGAGTGCAGGGAGTTGGGGAAATCTTTCAAGGTTTCACAGTCCCGAAGCTCAGGAGGGAAGGCGTCTTCAACAATGTAGGCAAGACCAAGGGTACAGGTTTCACAGAGAAGCAAAGGCCGAGACCTTTGATACTTTGGAAATCTTACAAAGAGGAGGGAGAAGTGGAAGCTCAGGAGGGAGTTACAGTTTCCGTTGATTCAGAGCTGGAGAAGTGAGATCTGGACCATTGAATTCATGTCCAGGAAGCAACAGAAGGAGCGCAGTGGAAAAGAATGGATCTGGGCCATCGTATCTGGGTGCGGATAACCAATATCCATCTGATCCAAGAGAAGCTGCATGAGGTATAACCCTCATATACCAAAGAGAGGACTTGGCGAAAGTCCTGAAAGGCTTATTTCGGTATCTCGTAGTTCAAGAGACACAGAGGGCAAGAATTGGAGCTCTTGACCCATGAAATTTTGAAGCAATCAAAACCGTCCATCTGAGGAGGATGCGTGTCACGAAATCCTCATATCTCATGGATTCGGGCATTAGGCGCAGAACATAGGAGTCCTTCGACTTCGTGACTTGCGAAGTCCCAAAGAGATCAGAGCCATCCATCTTTGGAGGACACGTGGCGTGATTAGGGGAACTCAAAGGACCAGGGATCAAGATCATCTCGTGGATTCAGGTATCGTGAGATGGAAGGTGGAGGCCTTTGCTCTACAAAATCCCAAGCTGCGAGATCGCGATGAGATCTGAACTATTGGTCGGTGAAGAAGGAGAGTCATAGGATCTGGCATCTCGATACCTCGCACATCAGAGGTTCGGAGATTGGAGGAATCAGTTTCGATTGTGGAAGTCGTGAAGTGTCGAGAGCCGAGGCTCGTGTGAACACGTGGCATATCCATTAGGTGGGGACGGCATGGTTAACAGTTGGACACTTGTCGCCTGGCTAGGAGTCAACCTTTTGTTGACTTATCGTGTTTCTTGGATTAGCGAAGGAGGAGCAGGAGAGCTCAACAACCCAACTCGCGAGATTGCAAGTTGTGAGAAGTGTGAAGAGGGAGTGAACCATCGCCTCTCGGGGTTTCGCAAACGTAGAGTGCCAAGGCCCAACAATTCAACTTGTGAGGTCATGAGTAGTGAGAGGCACTAGCACTTATCCCTAGCCGATGGTTACGCATGGAGGGCGCTGACAAGAAGGGGCTATACCCGTATCAACATCTCGGGTATCGGCGAATAGGGAAAGTGGATTCGAGGGTGTTCAACTGCAAACTCGCGAATTCTAAATTGTGAAAGGCGCTTGCACCAAGGCCAGTGGTGGTCATGTGAAAGTGAAACTCACACCTTGTGCCTATTCACATAAGGGAGTTTCAAAAGAACCTGTGGATCGATTCGTCGAAGGTTCCGATAGGGATTTGAAAGAGCCACTTCGGCTCAAGGAGATTTGAACGATCTTGCATGGATCTTGGCCTGAGGATCGGGGTCTGCAACAAGTGGCATCAGGTAGTGAGGACACCGACATCTAGAAACCAAGAACAACGCAAGGTAAGCAATTGGTGGTGGAAACCAAATACCGAAAAGCACACAAGAGTATGGTACAATAAAATTACAAGCACTCATGCAAAGATAATCTAAGCATAGTACTTCTTCAAGTAAATCCCATTTCTGGGTTCACTCAAAGGAATGCCATCATAATCTACTAGCTCGTAAGCTCCCTTCTCTAACACTCGTTTGACAATATATGGACCTCGCCACAGAGCTTCAAATTTTTCAGCTCCTAGTAGATCATGATCTTGTTCATAGAAGAGAACTAGATCTCCCTCAGAAAAAACACGTGGCTTGACATGCTTGTCATATTGGTCTTTTACGTGTTTCATCTGGGTTTAAATAAATAGGCTGGCATCATGACAGGTCTCATCTAATTGCATAAGACACAATAGACATTCTTCTTTGGTAGAGGTGTTTGGGAGAAGTTCAACAACTAGTTTCAAAGATGGTATTTCACATTCAATCGGGAGAACGACTTGAATTCCGTAGACTAGTTGAAAAGGGGTAAATCCCATGGAAGACTTCACAGATGTCTGATAGGCCCATAATGCTGAAAACAACATTGTGTGCCAACTAGTCTTATGGATTCCTATTATTCGACGAAGCATGGTGATAAGGATTTTATTTATTGCTTCAACTCGGTCATTGGCCTATGGATAGTAGGGGGTTGAGTTTTCGTGCCGAAGACCCAACTTGTCGGTAAGTTTTAACATCATAAAGTTTCGAAAATGGAAACCGTGATTAGTAATGACAGCTTGCGGGATCCCGAATTGAGTAATAATATGATTAAATATGAAAAGGGTTGTATTTTTCCTAGTATTGTCGAATCTAGGCATCGCCTCAACCCATTTCGTGAAATAATCCATGGCTATGATAATGTATCCATGCCCCCCGGACGAGTGAGGGTTACAAGTCATGAAATCAATACCCCATTTTGCGAAAGGTCTGATGGAAACTACAGGGTGTAAGGGAGTGGGATGTGATCTTATTTTATTATTGTACGTTTGGCAAGCATGGAATTTTTGGATGGCGGTAATATAATCCTTAAATAAAGAAGGCCAAAAACACTCTAGTCATAAGATATTTTGGGCAGAAGCATACCCAGACATGTGACCACCATATGCTCCAGAATGGCAGTCATTCAATGCTTTCTCATCCTTGTCATAGGTGAGACATCGTCGAAAAATGGAGTCAAATCAACAACAATAAAGAGGGTCACCGAGGATGATATATTGACGAGCTTGATATTGTATACGACGATGGTCAGCACTAGATAGATCGGAGTGGAAAGTTTGAGTCTAGAGATATATAATGATGACTCCATACCAAAGGTCATCAGAACCGATCAGAAAAAGAGATTCATCGGGTAAAGAATCTTCTGCTACATTTTCTGTCTTAGTGCAGGGAAGGTCACACATAAGTTCGACAAACACCAAATATTTCTTACACTTAGCGTGTTTGAATTCTAAGTCAAACTCTTGGATATTCAATATCCATTTAGAGTACTTTCCCCCTAGCGATTGGCATGTAATAATGTGTTGCATGGGGTTGCAATCGAAAATTACAGTGGTCTTGCATAATATGATGTAGTGATGGAAACGTTGGACAACTTGAGCAGCTGTCAGGGCCATTTTTTCAACATGTAAATATTTGGTTTCGGTGGTCGTGAGACTCTGACTCAAATAATAGATTACATGTTTGTCATGTGAATCATCTTCCTAGACTAGAACCATGGCGATGGTAGAGTCCAAAATAGTGAGATAAAGGAAGTAATCTCGACTATAACCGGGTGGGAAAAGTAATGGGGTATGGGTTCAAGTCAGTTTCAAAGATTCAAAATCTTTGTTGGCAGTGGAATCCCATAAAAACTCAGAACCTTTCTTTAGCAGTCGAGTAAATTCGAGCGTTAATTGAGCATAGTTTGGGATGAAATGATGTAAACATTTTGCCTTCCCTTGCAAAATTTCAAGTTGGCGAAGTGAAGAAGGAGGAGGGAGATTGACGATCACCTCAACCTTCAAAGGATCGACCCTGATCCCTTGGCGTGAAATGTTAAAACCTAGAAGTCGGTCAGACTCCACACAGAAAACACATTTGTGTGGGTTTAAGCATATACGATAGAACCGACAACAAAGGAAAATGGCTCGGAGGTGTGTCAGATGGTCACTACGATGCATGGAATGCGTCGGTAGATCATCTAGATATGGTTGTACAATGTGCTTAATATCATGAAAAACATAATACACGGCACGTTGAAAAGTTGCACCGGCGTTCTTTAAATCGAAGGGTAGTTTTCGGTAGGAAAAGGTACCCCAAGGAAAAATAAATGTGGTTTTGTGTTGATCCATGGGAAAGATGTTGATTTGATTATAGCCGGAGAAACCATCCATTAAAAAGAATATTTCACTCCCGGCGCAATCGTTGACAATCTGGTCAACGAAGGGGGTGGGAAAGTTGTCCTTAGGACAAGCTTGATTGATATCCCGATAATCCACACAGACACGGATCGTACCTTGTTTCTTGTTAACTGAAATAAGATTGGATACCCAATCAATTAAAGCCATAGGATAAATAAAGCCATCTTTAAGAATATTTTTGACTTCAATCTTAATAGCAGCTTCTTTATGGGGGTGGACCAAACGAAGTCTCTGCTGGATGGGTCTAGTGCATGGGTACGTCTTAATTTCGTGTAGAACAATATCAGGGTCAATACCCGACATTTATTCATAGCTCCAAGCGAAGATGTCACGAAACTCTTGGAAAAGTGATTTATATGTGACAACCTCGTTAATGGAGCACGAAGCTCCAATGTGAACATTTTCAACAAATCCGGATTTAATGGATATGTCGAGGGGGATTGTGGGTGAAATATTAATTAAGTTCCCTTCATATAACACGTCGTGTGATGACTCGAGAATAGAGGAAATGACAGAAACAGTCGACGGAGTTGAGATCCATTGGTAACTCTCGATGGTGTGTTGTTCGATGAAGAGAATGGAACAATGATGTCCATCATCCCAAGGGGTGTCTTCCATCGACATAACTAACATAATCATCTCATCCATGGGGAAAATAACGTGGAATGGGTCAGGAGATGAATCACTGAGAGAGAGGGTAGAAGGGGTTGCCAATCGAATGGCTTTATAGGTGGATTCAACCGAACTTAAATGCATTTGGTTGTCGTAGCAAGGATAATCACCAGGTTCGGGTATTACCCACAGGTCGGAAGATGTCTGATTTTTTTGAACAGAGGTGGAAATCATGTTGATTGAGGCAACCAAAGGAGGTGGAACATCGAGAGGTGGGATTGGGAACATACCCATCAGAGTTGAATCTTTAAGTAGGCCCACACTGATGTTCTCATACCCATGCAGTGTCTTCACGATAAAATGTACGTTTGGGTGTCAGAGTTGAAAAATACTAGCTGGTCGACAGTAATGAGCTTTCCCTGATGTGGAAAACATATAACACGGAAAAGGGTAGACACAATGGTGCACATCACATCAATCCAACTACGGCCAAGTAAGAGGTTATAATCGAGAGGTGCATCAAAGACCTCAACTTCAATATTGATCAGCTTTCCTTCCAACGTAATAGACAACAAAGGAAGTACATCATAGGGCTTAAATCCAGATCCATTGAAGGATTTAAGCGTGTTATGTGATTCAGTAAGAGGAGGAGAGTTGATGGCCTTCCAATAGGCAATAGACATTACACACGTGGAGGCACCCTCATCAATAACAGTCCTACATATGTTCTTGTCGGAGACAACAATTTGTATTTGGAATGCTAGTTGAGGGGGGAGTCTCGAAATGTGATCTTCAAGGTCAAAAATTATCAAATTTGTATCTGTAGGATCAATTCCACCGATAGCCTTTAGCAGTGCCTTCCATTGAGTAGGGAAATTTTGAAGGACTTCGAGAGCTGACATCACAGAAGGTGCTTGCACAAGATCTTCTACAATACTGTAGTTCTGAGCAACACGTGCATGAGGGTTGAAGGCGGACTTTTGAACAACAATATTTGGGGGAGGGCGAAGAACTGTATCAAGACTCGGTCACTCGAGATGAAGAGGACCGTTGGGAGGTAAAGTTGAGGGAGGTTGTTGAACCAACGAAGGTGGTATATTGTCAACCTTCTCCTTTGAGGAAGATTAATATTTGTCCTGAGTGGTAAGTGTAACGTCATTATTTCTAGAATCACCAGTACACATAAGGACATAGGAAGTATTGGAGGGAGAGGGTTGGTCATGAATGACTAATTGGGCCTATTGTTGAGAAGGGAAAGGTTGAGAAAAAATGGCAGGTGTGGGAGGTTTCACAGTCCCTTGGAGGAACTTAGTGACCTCGGCTCGTCTTGGACAATCTTTCGTATAATGATCATCACCGCAGATAAGGAAAGGGTATCATGGTTTGCGCTTATCCTTATCATCAGCAGGTTGTGTTTTGTCTTTCTCATATTGTGGGTTATTTTTATCCTCCTTATTCCTACCCTTCCCGTTTTTAGATTTATTCTTTCCAGCAAGGGTAGATTCAACAGAGTTAACCTCAGAGGTTTTGTCGGCAGGAGGAGTAGGAGACGGAGCATTTTAAACATTAGAAGCATTAGAATTGGGGTTGGTGGGAGAGACTTTCATATTTTGAGTTTGAGCATGGAAAGTTCCAATCACACCATCATCCGCATGAGAAGCAGTAGGGGTAGTTGAGGTATCGGTAGTAGAAGGGCGAGGTGCATTAGGGAGTAAGTCGTAAAGAGTACTTTTTTGTGAATAAATGAGGCCAAGGTACTGAGCGTCACTGATAGCCTATTCTTCGGTGACAACTCCACCCATGGAAATATCATGAGAGATTTCATTGACCACTCTACCAATAACTAATCTGGAAGATCAAGTTTGATCAAACGTCATCTTCCTCTCCATTCATGAATGTGATCAGAGATGTGAGTGGCCTTAGTTTTCTTGAAGGAACTAAGGATCTCGGTTCTTGTTTCATAATGGATCAGTAATTAGTAGTGTGTAAGGAAAGCCATGGCTAGGGTATTAAATTTAGTGAAGAAACCTTGTGGTAGTTATATATACCACTTTGCAGCCGAACCCATGAGAGTTCGTTGGAAGAGTCATAACCAAATGGAATCATCCATCAAAGAGTTGGATGAACAACAACGGTGGAAAGTCATGACATGGTTGTTCGGATCTTCTCCTGGTTTACCGTCAAATTTTGGGATGTCGGATGGTAATTTGGATGGTATAATGGGCCAGTGGGGAGAATGTAGGATAGGATCATTCAAGATTCTAGACAAATCAAGTAGGTCCAAAGTAGATAAAAAGGGTAATTGTCTATTCACTGGAGGATACTGGTGACTTTGGGGAGGGAGTCTCATTAGTATAACAGTAGGACCATAAGCAATCTATATGTGAGGCGAAGGTCCTAACAGATTCTGACGTGTGTGTGGAGGCATGTAAACCATAGGGTTGTACTGATTGGGCATGTTCCCTTAGGGAGGGACACTAGGTTGAACTTTTGAACCCCAAATGGGATTGGAAGAACCGAGGTTTGACTGGACCAAACTAGGGGGTATTAAAGAGATAAATCGAGGTTGTTTCCCCCCAGATGATTGTAGATTTCCTTGAATAAGAAGATTCAAATACTGGGCTAGTGATCCGGGGATGTTTTGTCCATATTGTGGATTATATTCTCCGAGCAGGGGTTGTCCTCCAGGCGAGGATGATGCCCCAATTTGGACTTGACCTCCAAATTTAGTTTTCCCCCCTGGGTTATACTGTCCCCCAATGGGAATATGATAATAAGAAGTGAATAATGGAGTAGAACTTCCTAAGGTGGTAGAGCCACTGGGTCCGAATCCTCCTATAAAAGGTGTATAACACCGTCTGGAGAGGAACTGGGATGGTGTCAGAATGAAACTGGAAGCAACATTATACCCAAGTTGTTATAACCCTAAATTGCACTATACATGCTTACCTGGCATTAGGCCAACTCATACCCTTTCCTTGCCTAAGCCATGCTAAACAAACTCTTGAAAAACCTCTTAAATTAAGTAGCCCGCGCCCTAACCCATTACTGGGCGCGTTGGAATGTTGGCAGGCCTTCTACTACACGCGTTGGAATGCTGGCTGGCCCACTACAACCCGCGTTTACCTAACAAAAGCACAAAAACAGGAAAGTTGTCGATGGAACGAAAAGCTTTGGGTCAGTTAACTGGAACTCCCAGCCATGCATGGCCGAGAGTTCGTCCAAAACCCTAGCTCCTTCTAGCCTATAAAAGAAGGGGTAGGGGTACTATTTGGGGGAGGAAAATCATAGCAAAGAAACTCTACCCAATTGCCGAATCCATTTTGTCCCAACCCTTTAGCCTTTCCTCAAGATTTAGGAGAATTCAAGAAAAGCAGTTGGAGGACAAAGAAGAGGAGGAGCCCAGGATCAGGATCAAGGAACGGTGGCCGATCTCTATTATCATTGTAAGTCGATTCATATTGATATTAATAAAGAGTACTTTTCCCGTCCCAATGCATGAATCTTATATGTTTTATCCGATTTATGCTTAGTCTCTAACCCTCTAGTAGAACAATAGCATGCATGCATAGTTTTGTCTTGATTGCAAGATCTCTTTTTGGAAGGAGCAGCAGAAGCAACGGGATAAAGTGCAACGGAGGATCTACACCAACCGTCGATAAAAAGGTTAGTTGGTTCTTTCCATGTTTGCATGTGAAAAAGGGGTTTTAGGTTTGGGGTAGAAGGTTAAAAGTAATTTCTGAAGGGTCATGATCTGCATGCAAGTTTAAACCCTAGCTTGTTAGTTCGTAGGGTAGAATTTCCCCACAACAGAATTGGCGACTCCGCTGGGGAATTTTACTCTTAGGGTTTCCGGATTTCATTGAAGGTTCTTTGGGTAGTTTAAAGAAGTAGAGTTTCAGTTTATTTGTTTATTTGTTTTCTGTTAGGTCAAAGCTAGCAAGGAACCTGGTTATCAATACCAGTTTTTTCCTTGACTGTTGCTTGACATTTATTCTCGGGACACACAGAGGTACACGCGGCCTGCAGAAGGCCTGCACGCGTGTAACCCGTGCCCTAACCTTCTACAGCTCGCGTTTAAACACTTGTTGTAGTGGTTTCAGTAGTGTGTAGAGCCCAGGAAGATTAAGAGGCAGTCTCCTCTTCACTGTCAGAAGTTTACCTTCTCAGGGGGCTTTCTGGATCTTGTCTGGGTCTTGATTGGTTTATTGTCTTGCTTTCAGTCTGCCTTATTGTGTTGGTTATTCTTTGCATTTGTTTTCTTTTTGCAAATTTTCTTTTTCTATTAAAGTAGAAGCATCCAAGCCTTTCAGAGACCCTGGTTGTCAATACCAGAGGCCTTTTTCAGGTCTGGGTTTCCTGTGTGTTGTTTTATCTTATCTTTTATTCATACCCACGGCCTATTCAAGTTTAGCCCGCAGGTACACGCACGCTGTTTTAGCTCAGCACGCGTTTGCACGCGTGCTGTTTTGGTGACAGTCGCGGGCTTGATTGGTAGCTTTTCAGCTTGGGTGGGATAGTCATCCCCTCCTGCAGTGAGAAGAGCTCCTCTCAGGGGTTTTGAGTCTGGGGTTGCACAGTCAGCAGGTTGAGGCCTCTTATCCTTAGCCTGTGTTTTTATTAGTGGATGTTTTGATAGAAAAGACAAAAGAAAAAATTTTGTTTTATGGTTTTTAGACAACTATTGGAATCGGTGCTTTCTTGATTGATTTTGTGCATCTTTTCCCTGGTTCATTGCGATCTGCGCTTTAAGCCAGAACTTTATTTTGTTTTCTTGGTTTTTTGCTTGTTGTCAGTTTCCCTTTATTGCGTCATTTTGCAATCAAATAAAAAAAAAGATATATCTTGTTTCATTTTCTTCTTGGTTTGAAGATTGTGTTGTTGCATCAGTAGCTAGGAAGAAGTCTTGTTTCGTAAGTTGTTTGCAGTGCATTTAGCATATAAGTAGCTCGCAGATTGAGCGAAATTCCTTGATGTTTTCTGCATGAGATCTTAGAAAATTCAAAAAGAAAAAGAAGTCTTTCTTGTCGAAAAGATGTTGGTTTTGCATTGTTTGTAAAAGTTTTGTTTCCAAGCATTTCTTGTTCATTTTGCTTTGAGTCTTTACACACCATCAGTTTCACCATCATACCTTGTGACTTAAAAAAGCCCATTAAAAGCAACGCTAATTAAAAACTATTAGACTTTTTGTTGGTAGGGTTCATACACTAGCTCAGGACTAGGGCCTTGGAATAGGTTGGAGAGTAAACTCTCCAAGGCCACTCAAACCCAACATTGGAGTCTGACATAGGGAGTGTAGAAGTCCAGTTACGGAAAGTTATCCGGGACCCCCCTCTAACACAGGGGCTAAACACGAGGTCGCGTAAGGAAAGGTAGCGGAGATAACCCCTCCAAAGCCGTACTGAACGTTGTGGAGTACACATATCGAGGATTTGTTAAGGGATTCCGTCATTTGCATTTGCCACGGAGCTTCGTGGGTCTCGAATCCGTTCGAGGTCCTCAGTTGTCTTCCAGACCATTTGCTCTCGATACCCTTGACAGGTTTCGGGCTTGATACCCTGCTCATTGTGGTCTACCCGACTATCGACTGTACCCGCCTGGTGACTGTTCACATGCTGGCAAACTAGTTGCCAATATTTTCTAGGGACATACACGGGTGACTGCGGGGGTATACCGTGGTACCTAGGACAAACATCGGGCCACGCTTTGCAGAGTATACCCGGAGGGTGCTTCCGTATTTGAGTTGCACTTGCACCGGTAAGTTTCTCTAGTGTTGGTTGTTGTAACTGTTCTTCAAAATAGTTAGTGGCTTCTTGTCTTATCGCATAGGGGATTTCTTTTAGTGTGTGTTACTGTTTGTACGTGTAGAATACCTTAGCGTGTTGTGAATCTTCTCACACAGTGGAGGATTCAGAGCTCTGTCGGTCACGAAGGATTTTGGGCCTGCCGCCGGTGATACTGGAGCCACCCCTGCCACCATTGAGGCAGAAACTAGACCAATGAGGGTCTTTCGAAGCAACCGGGTTTCAAAGCATTGAGCCCGAACAACTCCCGGAGGAATCGACCGCCAATCTTGGATTGGTTGAAACCTAAAACACTGATACTTGGCCGGACATTATTGTGCCAATTCAATTTTACGAACGCCTGTCAGTGCCTAACCCAGTTATGGAACCAAACTCTGTTACTTTCTCTGGGAACTCTTCCATTCCCATCACTGTTTCTACCACAGGAGAAGCTTCTCCTAACTTGCCTTTGTCAACGGTCTGGGCCACCATGGTCTCAGCCGCAACTACTTTGCACAGTGGACCGACCCCATCTATCGCGGGGGCCACACCTCTTTACACACCTAGTGCGACAGGCCCACCATTTTCATACAGTATGCCTAGTTCAGGTACAAGTCCTGTACTCACTTCCTCCACTTTACAAACTTTGGGTCTGGGGGCAGGGAGCTCTAACACTCCTCTGCAAGGTCAACCTGGGGGCATTCCTGTCCCTTTCAATGCTTTTCCTTACGCTGGAGGTCATATCTCTCCTTCGTCCCTTCGCTTGGTGGATTGCATCAGCAGTCTGTCGGGAAGCCTGCGCACACGAGTTCATTTGGAGCAGGGAGTCAAGGAACACCTGCACAAACTCAGCCGGTAGGTTCATCACCGTTTGTTTGGAACAGGATGTTTGGTAGTAACACTTTCGCATCCGCTGCTTTCCCATTTGGGGGCACACCCATTTTTGGACAATCTACACCGGCACAGGGTACTATTCCTGCACCGGGGGCACATATACGAGGACCTTGGAACTCAGGACAAGGATCCGTTCCTTCCTCTGAAATGCCGATCTCGGGTAATTCTTTCCACAGTCATTGGAACCCCAGACAGACTTCTATGCCTCTCCCGTCCGGACCGGCATGGGGTAATCCTTCCCAAAGCTCGTCGAACACGACGAATGCCCAAAATCCTATGTCCTTCATGGGGAATCAGCCAATGATGTCTCCTCAGATGCAATACGCTTACGCTGGTCAGGGCCATGGTTTCTACCAGAACCCGGGCCAACAGCCAAACTTTTCCTGGCAACCTGGTGCCAGTCAAACTCCAAGACCCCTTTATCCAGGCTATCAGCAGCAACCAAAATTACCATTCTTGGCGACGTCACACTTTCCAGATTTGACACGGTTGTTAAATGATCCTATCTGTCACGATCCACGTTGGCCTCCTATGCCAACGAAGTTGCCTTCGGACATTCCAAAGTTCAAGGCCAAGCCTAACGAAGATCCAGGTGATCACATGACTACTTTCCACCTTTGGTGTTCATCGAACTCACTGAAAGATGACTTCGTCCAGTTGCGATTGTTTCAACGCACCCTTATAGGGAGTGCCGTGAAATGGTACATAGAGCTTGATCATTCATGATACTCTTCTTTTGGTGAATTGGCGATGGTCTTCCTTAACCATTTCCAGTTACATGTGAGATACGACGTCGGCACAGAGTTGCTAGCCAATTTCAAGCAGACGACAGCGGATCATATCTCGGATCATATTCGAGAGTGGCGACGTCGAAAGAGTCTTATCAAAGTACCAGTCCCACCAGCATTCCTGCTGGAGTGGTTCATTAAGTCCTTGGTCCCACAGTTGTCCAAAGACGTCGCAACGTCCGAAGTTTTCTCTGAAGAAGATGCCATTATGCGGTCTCAACAGTTTGAGCTCATCTATTCTCAGTCTGGTTTGTTATACAACATCTTACCATATGCACCACGTTCGATACTAGAGAAAACCAGACAGAGAGCCAGACCACATGCCGATGGTATCGTTGGTTCGGCACAAACCAAGCTCGCTGAGCAATTGACAAAACAATTACAACAGTTATCTATACAATACTCAGCGGCCAGCCAGACTACTGCTTTGGCTGCTCCTCCTACCCAAACGTCGGAAGTACACTCCGTGCAGACGAATAACCCAAAGGCCAACCAACAGCCTGAAGGGAAGAAAAAACAACGCAAGAAGGGTAAGGGGGATAAAAAACCAACTGATAATGCTGGCGAGGGCACCACGGAAAAGAGGAAGGCGAGGTATCTGTGCAACTTGTGTGCGGAAGACCACCCGACCCATCTATGCCCTCGACTTGCGGAGGCCCTGAAGTTTGTCACACAGCAACAGCAAGCTGTGTTGACTAATCCCTTTCAGCATGGGAAAAATTTAACTCAAGCCTCTGCAAGTGGTGAAGGGGGCAGCCAAGAAAACTTCCCTCCTCCAAATAATCCCTCTTCCGCGAACGTATACATGGTTAGAAGTGATGCTTTGATAACGACTAGAGCACACGATTATAGTAAACCAAGTGCCTCTGAGAAGGGCAAAGAAGCCGAGATCCCATCTCTTCCTCTACAGATCGAGAAGACGTTGGGTGAAACAATGACACGCATTCCAAAGGGTGCGTTTAAGAGGGCTTCTCACAATCCAAACACAAGGGCCGCCCAAAACTACTCTGTGGTAGAAGATTTATCACAAACCCCTTGTGCTATGTCTGCTTTGGAGGTCCTCCAAAGTTGCCCTGCTCAGAGGAAAGCCTTGTTGACTGCTTTAGGCTCTACTGAGACTTGTAACCCGGGTACCATCATGTTAGATACGACTGATTTGAAACCTCGTTTGCCTTACCACGTCACGTTTCAGATAGTAGTGGCTCACCCCACGAAAACTTTTACACGGAATATCTACCGCACGGTGGTCGATGAGGGCACTTCGACTTGCATTATGTCGTTAGCATGTTGGAAAACCATTGGTAAGCTCGAGTTGTCTCCATCACCTACTCTCCTTACTACGTTCGACGGTCGTTCTTTTCGACCACATGGCATCATTCCTTTTTTCCCTGTGCAATTAGGGGGAAAGACCGTGTGCGTCAAAGTAGAGGTAGTTGATGCCCCCATCGATTACAATCTCTTGTTAGGTCATAGTTGGACTTATGCTATGCAAGCGGTGGTCGCTACAATTTTCCGAGTCTTATTGTTCCCACATGAAGGCCGGATAGTGACCATTGATCAATTGTCCTTCTCTCGGCCTGACCCAGCCTTGGGGGCATCCACGGTTCCCATGGTAGATAACCCTCAAGATGGTGTCGTCAACATAGGAGTTGGCTTGTGCCCATCTTTGATGGGTACTTTCAATTACCCACCTCCTCATGGCGATGTCAAGTTTATATCGACTCACCACAAGGCTGAGATTTTCTATGTTTCATCGTTTCGCACGACTTACTTTGAGGATCCGTGGATTCTTCCTTCCCCATCAGCCACGATGGATGCGATAGGGCACGCGGCATGTCCACGCCCTTGTCGGCCGCTGAAGTAGCATACTCTTTGGTCCAACAAGCTTCATTTACTCCTGATCCGACTCCCGCACAAGAGTCGGATCCACCTTTTGAGCCTATCTGGGCTCAAGATTCTCTCGCCAACACCGATTCGTTAGATTTAGTCTTGCCTTCAGATGAAGCTATAATCGAAGCAATGAATGGTCCAGACAAACCCTGGGAAGATCTTCATCACAGATCATATTTCCTCCCAGAGTTGAGCCGAATCGAGGCAGGAGAATTCACTATCACCATGACGGGGGATCAGCCTTGTCCCATTAACCTCTTAGCTACACAGGATATTTATGCTGAGGGAAATATGGTGACTATCACTGCCACGATACCTATCAATATCTCCTGAAACCCCGACATCATGGAGAATGTCTTCGTCAGAGAGGATTGCTCCCCTGAAGAGATTCAGATTTACACGGATCTTTTTAAAGAATTCTGTGATGTTTTTGCTTGGTCTTACGAGGAAATGCCAGGCATCGATCCGAAAATAGTTGAACACGAAATCACAACGTATCCTGACGCTAAGCTTGTTCGAAAAAAACTTCGTCCAGTTAATCCTAGGAAAGCAGCAGCTATCAAGGCTGAGGTTGAGAAATTGCTTAAGGCAGGGTTCATATACCCTATACACTTGACTCAATGGGTGTCAAATCCCGTGCCAGTCGATAAGAAACAAGACACGATTCATGTTTGTACCGATTTCCGTGATTTGAACAAGGCATGTCTGAAAGATAATTATCCAACCCCATTCATCGATCAGATCATTGATGAGTGCGCTGGTTGTGAAGCCTTTTTGTTCATGGATGGTTTTTCGGGCTATAACCAAATCCAAATCAAACCCGAAGACCAACACAAAACGGCATTCATTTGTCCGTGGGGTACATTCGCTTATCGTAAGATGCCTTTTGGCCTCAAGAATGCTGGAGCCACTTTCCAGTGGGCCATGTCTTTTGCGTTTCATGACCTCAAAAATATATTCGAGGCCTATCTTGATGATTTAGCATCACGCTCTCGCAAGCGAAAGGATCATCCGATGCACCTCCGGCTAATCTTCGAACGCTGTCGCTACTTCAGGATTCGCTTGAATCCCAACAAGTGCATCTTTTGCGTCACGTTAAGATGTTTGTTAGGTTTCATCGTTTCAACAACGGGGATCATGGTCGATCCTTTTAAGGTGGAGGCAATAGTCTAGTTGCCCCCCCCACGCACAATTTTACAACTTCAGAGTCTTCAAGGCAAGGCGAACTTCTTACGACGCTTCATTGCCAACTATGCCGAAATAACCAAGGGTTTCGTGCGTTTACTGAAGAAAGACATTCCTTTTCTCTGGGACGAAGCAGCGCAACGCTCTTTCGACGCATTGAAACATGCCCTTACAACCGCACTTCTGCTACGGCCACCAAATTATAACAAGGATTTCCTATTATATCTGGCTGCCGCAGAGTCAACCATAGGCATGGTTTTAGTTCAGGAAGATGATTCGTTTTCTGAATACGTGATCTATTACCTGAGCCGAGGCCTCGTAGGACCGGAACTTAATTATACCCATCTCGAAAAACTTGCGTTAGCAGCAGTTCATGCTGTTCAACGGTTCCGTCACTATGTTCTGTTTTGCAAGACCATCGTCATAGCTTTCGTGAATCCATTCCAGTACATGTTGACACGACGTGTTATCGGCAGAAAAATCAGTAGATGGATGGTCATCCTCCAAGAATTTGACTTAAACTTCGTTTCAGCAAAGTCCAAGAAGTCATTGGTCTTCGCAGAACTTATTTCGGAACTTCCGGTTGAGTCAGGTGACGTTGTGCCTGAGGAATCTCCTATCCGGGAGGATATGTTTTTGATTGAATCATCCGACCCCTGTTACGGAGATATACTGATCTATCTCCAAACTTTGAAGTGCCCCACCTCTGCTTCTCGTGATGAGCGTCGGCGGATACGCCATTAGGCCAAGAACTACCTCATACTCAATGATACATTATATCGGAGAGGTGTAGACTGTATCTTGCGTCGATGTCTCACTCATGAGGAGGCCGTCATAGTGCTCAACGATTGTCATACAGGAGCTTGTGGCGGTCATTTATCCGGGTTGGCAACAACCCAAAAGATTTTACGAGAAGGTTACTTCTGGCCCACACTTATTAAAGATTGTATCGAGTCGGTCAAGAAGTGCCATCCGTGCCAAATCTTCTCACGGAAGATGAGGGCACATCCAGCTCCCATGTTTCCTGTTATCACCGTCGGTCCCTTCACTAAGTGGGGGATTGATTACACTACTTGCAACCCCCCATCCGCCAGGGGGCACCGTTATATCATTGTGGCTGTCGACTACTTCACTAAGTGGTTCGAAGCCATGCCGATGTTCAAAGATGATGGAGAGACTGCAGCTCTCTTCTTATTTAACCAAATTATAGCACGGTTCGGTGTCCCGAGAGATATTGTCACTGACCATGGCAGTCACTTTCAGAACCAAATGATGTCCGAGTTAACATCAAAGCTTGGGTTACGGCAAGAACATTCCTCACCCTACTATCCCCAAGCCAATGGGCAGGTGGAAGCTGTTAACAAAACTCTTAAAACAATGCTACAGCGAACCATCAACTCAGCCAAATCCAATTGTCATTTGATGTTATACTCGGCATTATGGGCTTACCGAATGTCAGTTAAGACTGCAACCGGTTTCTCACCTTTCCAACTCGTTTACGGGCTGGAGGCAGTCTTGCCCATCGAATGTCAAATTCCATCTCTGAAATTGGCAGTACAGTTATTGCCAGACACTTCTCCACTTGAAGAACGGTTGGTACACCTTAAGCATCTTGATGAACAGCGTCGCGATGCGGCCCTGGCCAATGAGGCTCATAAACATAAGGTCAAGTGTCAATATGATAGGTTCGTTCGTCCTCATATTTTTTCTAAGGGTGACCTTGTCCTGGTTTACGACCAAGATAAGGACCCCCTGGGGGCACGAAAGTTTAAACCCATGTGGTTCGGACCCTTCATTGTTAAGGAGGTTTTAAAGAAGGGCGCTTATCGTTTGGTCTATTTTGAAGGGAATGCTTTGGTGGAGCCTAGGAATGGGCTCTACCTCAAGAAGTATTACTCATAGAACGGTCAACTGTACGAATAAAGGAATACTCTATTGAATATCCATTCTTTAGAAGAGTATCCTCAGGTATAATTTTATTCCTTTTTCGGGCCTGAGGGACTAAGATTACGAAAAAGAAACCCCCCCGGAGTCCATAGTTAAGCTCTTTTCAGACTCCCTAAAATTGAAAAGATTGTCGAGTGGCCTTATTCTTTCACACTTGTTAAAACGGTCCAGAAGAACATTTCTGACGGAGTCCATAGTTAAGATTTTTTCAGACTCCTTAAAAGTGAAAAAATAGCCGAGTGATCTTGTCCTTTTCACACTCGTTAAAATGGTTTTGAATTGACGTTTAGTCGGTGCTAGTTTACCCCTTTTTCGAACCGACTAGACTATTGTCGAAAAAGGTACCCCAATGGAGTTTTCTTTTATGTTTTTTCAGACTCTCTAAATATGAAAAACACCGAACTTACCTTGTCTAGGTTCGTTAAACTTACATCGAAGGACGTTACCATTGTGTGTTCTATCAACCGCATTTGCATCCTTTACCCATCAGCCTAGTAACAGTTTGCGTCTGCGTTTTAACACCTTTGGCCACTGGAGGATTTTTCCCTAGTATCATTTCCTAGAACATCAGTCTTTTCCTTGTGCCTTGAGCTTGTATGTTTGTTGTGCTTGGTCCTCCGTTGTAATGTAATACTCCTTTATTCTTTTTTCCAAATCAACAAAAAGAATAAAAAAAAAAAATCAAATATACCCCAAAAAGAGGATGGGAAAAGTATTTTCTTTATTGGCAGCATTATGAGTCTCCCTTGGATAAAGCACATCTGTCCATTTGATTCATCAGACTTTGGGATGTAGTACGACCTTAGGAAGATTTTCTCATTATAGAGTTGTGTCCTCCACCGTTTGGTTACTCTTCCAAACATATGGAGAGTTTGCGTTGCCTCCTGCTTCGTAGACTTATGATTAACATATATGATGCCTGAGTCTTATCACTTGTCGTGATATTGTCCAAGGGAAGTTGGTTACTAAGCCTGAGTCGACCCCTCTGCAATATGTCTCTTGTCCGCATACCCGGCCATCCTGAACGTCCAATCAAGTCTTTGTTCGAAATCACTGAAGCCTTCAGTCTAATCATCAAGATTATCAAGTCCATAACCGACGAGCCGTCGAAGACCTCTGGGTAGTGCAGTCGTACACTCATATTACACTCCTACCCAAGTTTTAGAAGACCTTGAAGTTGTTGCTCGAGCTCTGAAGTACAACCATCAGGCCGAATCAGCTTCTGAGAGATGGATACTTTCTATGTATATCTTTCTGATTTCGAGATGTAGCTCCGCTATGTATTGTTCGTGGCTACTCTTTATAGTTATTTGACATGGATCTACAATGTATTTGATTGGTAGCCATGGTTCTATTTTATCCCGAGCATGGGTATGCCCGCCTCGGTGAGACATTTGATATTTTTTGCAGATGGCACCTCCTGATTCCTGATTCCTGGGCTCACTCATTTAGCATATCAGTACAGATTGGTAAATAATTGGTAATGTATTTCGGCCATCAGATGCTCTTCTGACCTCACACATTAGGGGGAATCTGTTATAACCCTAAATTGCACTATACATGCTTACCTGGCATCAGGCCAACTCATACCCTTTCCTTGCCTAAGCCATGCTGAACAAACTCTTGAAAAACCTCTTAAATTAAGTAGCCCACGCCCTAACCCATTACTGGGCGCGTTGGAACACTGGCAGGCCTTCTACTGCACACGTTGGAACGCTGGCTGGCCCACTATAGACCGCGTTTACCTAACAAAAGCACAAAAATAGGAAAGTTGCCGACGGAACGAAAAGCTTTGGGTCAGTTAACTGGAACTCCCAGCCATGCATGGCCGAGAGTTCGTCCAAAACCCTAGCTCCTTCTAGCCTATAAAAGAAGGGGTAGGGGTACTATTTGGGGGAGGAAAATCATAGCAAAGAAACTCTGCCCAATTGCCGAATCCGTTTTGTCCCAACCCTTTAGCCTTTCCTCAAGCTTTAGGAGAATTAAAGCAAAGCAGTTGGAGGACAAAGAAGAGGAGGAGCCCAGGATCAGGATCAAGGAACGGTGGTCGATCTCTATTATCATTGTAAGTTGATTCATATTGAGATTAATAAAGAGTACTTTTCTCGTCCCAATGCACGAATCTTATATGTTTTATCCGATTTATGCTTAGTCTCTAACCCTGTAGTAGAACAATAGCATGCATGCATAGTTTTGTCTACACCAAACCGTAGAAGCAATGGGATAAAGTGCAATGGAGGATCTACACCAACCGTCGATAAAAAGGTTAGTTGGTTATTTCCATGTTTTCATGTGAAAAAGGGGTTTTAGGTTTGGGGTAGAAGGTTAAAAGTAATTTCTGAAGGGTCATGATCTGCATGCAAGTTTAAACCCTAGCTTGTTAGTCCGTAGGGTAGAATTTCCCCACAACACAAGTGAAGTAAGGACTCCAGAAGCTCCGGATGAAACTTGGGTAGGAATGGGGATAGAAGAATTCAAATCATTATACCCAAGAGGGAGTGATGGGATTTGTCTATATGAAAGTGGTGTTCCAATAGGAGATTGGCTAGCCACCATATCCCCAGTGGGAATAATCATAGTGTTTGGGACCATTGTGCAATGGGCCTGCTAAAGAGGGGTAGTTGAGCTAGGACCAACAGATGGTGTCTTTGATCCAGTGAAGAAATAGCAAGTGGTATTGTTAAAGTTATCTAAAGGTATTGTGAATGTAGTAGATGTCTTGGGTGGTTAAAAAATGACCGGTATATTAGCTTCTACCTCTGAGTTGGGAGGGTTCCGCCTAGAATTCGAAGTTAGAGATATGTCAGTGGTCCAAAAGGGATCCTCATTTTCAAGGCTGGAAAGGATTCCAATTGGTATTACAAAAGTGTTAACAACAAGTTCTCCAGACGAGTTCAGTCAGAGAATACGTCTCTCATATCCAGGAGGTATGCGGAAAACGTCCAAAGAATCGGAAACGATTTGAAAACTTTCTAAAGAGTCAGTTATTTCTACTTGTGAAGGTATGTGGTCCTGGATATTGTTTTGTTGAGGAGAGTCCTCTGGTGAATTAGGAAGCAAGGGTTGAGAAACTTCTGGATCTTCTGAAGGTAGCCCTTGCATCCTACGTGAATGACGTCGAGGGTCAATGTTGGTCGAACTAAAATTTTTATGGAAAAAATATATGGCAACTATGTAAGCAAACAACACTCACTAGTAGAATCTAGGAATCAAAACCAAGAAAACAAAACCTTCTTATTTTGAAGTCACTAGTTGGTGATGAAATCCAACATCGCAAAGTCAAGACAAGAAGGGGATGGGCTAGGGTGGAAAAGTTACATTGACGACCTGCTTAACGGACTTACACCCTGGTGCAAGCTCCCACACATAATCATGGGTATACCCTCCAAGGAGCCCAAGTGAGTCTGGCCAACGTCGATTCTAGGTACCGTGAAGACTTGGCCCTCCACAGTCACCTCATGTAATACCCTAAGAAGATAGGCAACTAAGGCTACCAAAAACAACAATGATGCCTAGGGAGACAATCAAAGTCCAATCCACGTGCAAGGGTAGGGTATCTAGCCTGAAATCAACTTGAGAGGATTCCACTCATCATTGTGGGTATACCTTCAAGTGACCCCCATAATATGTGCAATCTCTACACTGATATCAACAAAGCAGGGTGAGTAACTCTATCAATCTCAATGCGACCTCAGGTTTGACCCTTGTGTGAGAAGGGCTTCCCAGGACAAAATGTTGCAAATGGAATTTAACACTCCCTATCACAAGATGCTACTGTGTGTTTTGTGGTTTGGAGAGTGTGTCTCACCACCTATTCCAAAGATCTAGCCTAGCTAATGTTGGTGTAAAAGAGCCCTAGAAAAAATTACTAGTTAAGTTTTAGATTTTCGTAATATTTTTAAAGGTTGTTGTTACTCAAGAGGGAGACGGGAATGAAACTGATGTTGTGTAAGACCTTGACCCAACAATATGCAAATAGAAATGAATGATGCAAATTTTCGTTCAATGAATTCTATCTACAACAAGGAGAAGGTGTTTCTGGAATGATGTAAGCTACGAAATATACTTTATTTTTCTTTAAATGAACACAATTTCAAACAACCAATAAACAATGAAGTTCTTTAATGTTCTATTCTCTTAAATGAAATAAACTTTCTTATGAAGGAATAATCAAAATAATGGATAACTTTGAATTCTTCCTTTCTAAAACCAGACCAAGGGCATGACAGAGAAAGGACAAGTAATCCAAGAAAATTTATACCTTCAACAAGTACCCAAATCAAACTTTCAATGAAGATAAAAGTAAAAAATGACAAGAAAGTATTTCTCCAAATGCAAATGAAGAAATAACCTCTCAATCATCAAACAATCCAGAATACGTAATCAATCCAAAACTTCAAATCCAATCCAAGACTTTTAATCGAACAAGCACTCAGATACAAGCTCAGAGATTATACCCTTGTTGTTAGAAATCAAAAAATGAAAACTGGAAAATGACTAAGAGAGGTGTTCGGTCTCTGAAAACCAATCAAAAACATGTTAAGCATGAGAAAACAGTCAAATACTGGCTAAAAAAAGTTCCCCCCAACTGACTAAATAAAAAATTGGGCATCAACAGAGGTCAAAACCCCACTCAAAAATTTCACAGACGTCGCCGCAAGCTAATAGCACATTACAATGCGGAAATATAGAGTTTCCGCAGGCCAAAAACAGATAGGGTGTGGAAAGTACGCACTGAAGAAAATAGCCAGGGTGCGGAAATCAAAGGTTGTCATAGGCTAGGTATAGGGTGCAGTGTGGAACCGTCTGAAAATCAAGAAATTTTGAGAAAAAGGTAAAAAATCTCAATGAACTTTCAAACTCAGAGAGTCTGAATGGATCTCCCATAGACTTAGAGACTGAATTCAAATGAAAAAAGAGTAGGAAAAAACAAATGGCCAACAAAAAACCACATTTAATTCGTATCCCCAGTGGAGTCACCAATTTTGTTATAGGATAAATTGGTAAAAGCGGACATAAACTAATCTCCCTAGATCCACCTCGATCTAGAATAAAACAGGACAGGACATGACACTTTCCCTAAGTTAAAATCATTGATCTAAGTGTCAAATAAGGAATTGATGACTCACCTTTGAGATCACTTCCTTATATCTTTGTTGTTCCATCTTCGCTCTAGTTCTCTTGTGAAACCAGATCTGCAATGACACAAACCAACCAAAGTGAAAGCAACTATGATAGATTCAATGAAAACTTAAACATGTGATCAAGGAGTCATGTAATAAAATGAGAATAATTTTATGGGAAATAAACATGCCACTGTATTTTATTAAATAAAAGTGGAAGATATAACCGAAATGCCTTGATGTCGCAAGTTCCCTTTTAGTGGTCCTTCGTTCCAACACACACATATATTTGTTCTAGAATTTTCATGAAGATGGTCTTCAAAAGCTTGATGGGAAAATGTAGACCTCAAGTATCAACTGAAATAATATTCTTCACACAATCTCTAGCCTATTCTTCCAGCAATCCTTTGCTCAACTTTACTTAACTATGCTTAACCATTTCCATGAGAAGCCCATTATTATATAGGATAAGCTGAAGTGGTTAAAGGGATGCGGATGATCCCACCAGATCAGAGAAGTGAGTAGGATCGTAACCATATGAACAACACCTCACATTCCATAAGATTCCCCTTCTATAAACTTCTTGAACCTATTTCCTCTTTTGGGTTTCAAATGCCGTCGCACACTGCCTATATAGCAGCCTATGGAAATCCTGCAGACTAGCTATAAAGAATCCTACAGAAATCATGGATTTCTACACTGCACACTATTGGTAGCCTGCGACATCCTTCTAAAAAGTAGTCTTGTAGGGGAGGAAAGAAGTCACTTTTTCTCAGGAAAAAGATGATTTTGAGGGCCTGATTACATGCTTGTAGAGTCATCAACATAGTGACCAAAATAATGTGTAACACAGCTCCAGGAGAAATTTTGGGATCCAGGAGGATTTCAATAGAGTTAGGAAGCTCATGAGCAGGAGCTCATGAATTTTCTTCGCAGTGGAGTATGATATAGGAGAATCTCTCCACCTCAGCACGCGCCAGCTGGTTAGCACGTTGGTGCACATTCAAGGAAGGGAGAGGTGCCTCCCTCTCTTTTTTCCTTCGAAATTTAAATTGTAATCAAGGAAATTAATGTTGTCAGGCTAGAAGAGCCAATTTGTACTTTCACACCAGTTGTAGATGAGGTCTCCTTAAGTGGATGACGGTAGGAGGGATCTGGGTCCGATTTGGATCAAATTTCCACTCATCGTAATCTGCCTCATTAGTCAGGAATTTTGAATGGTGATTAGACACCACTAGCGTATCTTGTAGGGAAAGATCGCCAATCCCCTCTTATATAAATATTTGTATTGTATGTCTGGTAGAGGTTGTTGAATATGGATGAAAATTCATTGTAAGCCAAGAGGAAAGTTAAGAGCCGAGACTCAGTTGTAGTCCGGACTCATACACTGTAATTAACATTCAGATTAATCAAAAGAGAAGTTTTTCCTACCTGAGATGTTTTCTGTGTGAATGGTTATGTCTATGAATTTTATATGTTTGTTGATGAATTTATATTGTATATGTATGGGATAGGTTTTCATCTGTAGGGATATATATAGAGTCTTATATCCATGAGTTTGTCGAATTAGTTCTGGTTCTTTAGGCTAAGTTCAAGGAGTGTGTGACAGAGATTTGAAACTCTGTGAGTCGAAGAAAAGAGTGCATGTCTGAACTCTTTCGAGTAAGAGGAGAACGTTCTAGGAGGTCACACCAAAATAATTCACAGAATCAAGGGAGAACTTCAAGGTTGTTGAATATATTGGAGAAAAGTCTGCTCAGGAGAAGGTGTAGAACAAATTTGTTGAATACTCTGTAAGACTCTGCCAAGAGGGAATTGATTGGGTGAAAACGTGCACAAGACCAACACATTCTGGAGTGTTGGAGATATTGAGGAAAACCCAGAGTTGTTGAACACTCTGAGGGAAGAAAACTCTGCAAGTGTGCATTCGAGCGGAGGTAAGAGTCGCCTTGGAAGACCTGAGGGATACAAGACAAGGAAGAAGACCTGTGCAAGGAGTGCATCAAGCCAACACTTGGAAAAGTGTTGAGAGAAGTCGTCTAATGGCTTGATCGAATGCAAGGAGTGCGCCAAATACAAAGTAAGTTCATCTTACAAGCTCGGGAGGAAGAACATTAAGTTTCCAAGAGGGCACCAGAAGATCCTTAGAAGGACTCAGAAGAGCCAAGAACCTTCAAGGTTTGAGCCAAGAAAAAGATGAGAAGAACTAGCGTCGTCATGTGTAGAATTATGCAAGGATTGAAAGAGGTCGAGAACAGTCCAAGTATCAGGCAGATAAGTGTTGATCCTGCACAGGAGGGAGGACTTTTTGAAGTCTCGAAGGCAAGCGGAATCACCCTCCATCAGGAGAGGACAGTTGGAAAAAACTCAGGAGATTCAGGAGTTTGAGCTCCAGAGTATTTTCCAAGAGAAAATGGAAATCTTCGCAAAGTTCCGAAGAGCGGTGTGAATCCATACTATTGGCTATGGAAGGGATGTGTGGAGGAGATCCACACAATTTAGAGGAGTAGCACTCTAGAAGAAAAGGGGAGAGTAGAGAGGTGACACTGACAAAGGCCGAAGTCTGAATAGATCACAATTTTTTATCTAAGGGAGTGACGAGGACTATTGATCCTCGCATCATTTGCATTCGTCGATTCATAGTTATGGGACATAGGAGTTGGTTGTTGCAAGAAAGACGAAGCCTAACACCCAAAGTGACTTTCAAGATTTATCCTCGGGTCACAGCCCGAGGTCATATGATAAAAGGGGCCTAGCATAGATAACTAGTGTTTCCGTCAACTTTCTTCAAAGAATCCAAGAAGAGAGTTGTGGGGGTTGATAGAACCCGCACTTTGGGGAAAGAGGGACCTGTGAGAATTTTCATTGGGGTTCCAACAGGGAACCTAAGAAGTGATATGACTTAGGTGATTGAACGATCCTAGACCTGGAGGTCACGAAATCCCCAGGAGGGAAGGGGGGTTGTCTCATCATCAGAAATTCATCAATTCTCCTTGGTATGTGGAAATTATTTATGTATTAAGTAATTTGCAAGCCCCTCCATGGTTAAGAAAAACCAAAGCTAGATTTTTGAATTTAAAAGAGGATAAGTTTTTCATCCTGGAGAATTCTCTATATTGGTAGGATCCAGGAGGGATCTTGCTGAAGTTTTTGTTGGAGGAAGACATAGAATAGGCTATCAAGGAGTTCCACAAAGGAGATTGCGGGGGGAATAATCACTATAAGAACACCACACACAAAATATTTAGGGTGGGATTCTATTGGCCCAGTATTTTTGCATTCGTATACAAGTAAGTTTCCATTTTCCATGAATGCCATATATTCAATGGGAAAAGAAAGATCCAACCCCTACCTTTAAATCCTATCTCTGTCGAAGCACCGTTTATGAAATGGGGTCTGGATTTTATAGGAGACATTCATCCACCATCTTCAGATCAACACAGATGGCTACTAATGGCCACAAACTACTTCACCAAATGGATCGAAGCGGTCCCCACAAGGCAAGCTACTGACACGGTTATCATTCAGGTTTTAGAGACCAATATCATGTCTAGAATCGGTTGCCTAGTCAATATCATCACGGAAAATGTAGTGGTGTTCAAGTCCAAGAAGATGGAGAAGTTTTGTAACGATTAAAGCAAAACCCTAGGACATTCTACGACTTATTTTCCACAGTTTAATGGATTGGTAGAATCATCCAACAAAATTTTAACCAAGATTATTAAAAAACTCATGTAGGATAAAATGAAGGATTGGCACAAGAAGCTTATCTACACACTATGGGCTAACAGATACACTTCCAAAAAGTCTATCTCCACATCTCCTTTCCAAATTGTATATGGTGCGGAGGGAGTTTTCCCCACCTCATTGGGATTATGAGTCAAGAGATTTTTGCAAGAGAAAGAAGTCGAACCAAACGATGCTCAAACGAGGATAAACCAATTGGTTCATGCGCAACAAATGAGGGAACAAGTTTTCAACCGTTCACAGCTTCACTGAGATAGAATGAAGAATATTTTTGACAAGCACACTAAGAAGGAGGATTTCAAGGTAAATGATCTCGTGTTGAAGTGGGACACGAGGAATGAAGACAAAGGGAAACATGGAATGTTTGATCATCTTTGGATGGGGCCATTCAGGATTCTCACGTATCATGGAAACAACACATATTTTCTACAAGATCTTAATGGAGAGTTCACTGGTGAGGGACCTGTGAATTGCAGGTTCCTGAATCAATATCCAGTTTAGTATGGTGTTTTTCAGTATTTTATGTCATTGTATATAGCCATTTTTTATGTTTTCAAAGAAGACGTTTCGAGTCATTAGTCAGTAGAAAGTTGAAGCCCAAAGTGAAGACCCTAAGTTTATGCTAAGTCTGGTTGTGATTGTGTCAAGAAGTTCTAGGATGAATATTTTTCATTGTTTTAGACTCTGCAAATCAAATAAATCCAAATGGTCATGCACCTAGTCTATTGTTCTTTGCCACCTCACCGAGAGGATAGCATCCCCATTGGATCCAGCTGTTAGCATCGTAATTTTTCAGTTAGAGTCAGTCTTAGATGAGTCATAGTTCATGTGTTGAAACGTGTGAGGTCAAGTACTGAACAATGAATGGGTCGAAGTCAGCAAGTGGCGGGGCTGGCCCTTGGATTCGGGAAACGGCGTCACAATTAACCATGTGCGACTTGTAAAGGTATTTTTCCCAAAAGGTTGAGTCCTATCAGAAAGAGGGAATTTATGTTCTAGAGGTCAAGGTAAGTTGTTATAATAAAGGTCACATTGATAGATATAAAAACCATCATCACCCAATTATGAAGTCAGAAAGGTTAATAAATCACGGTGCTCGTATCATGTATACTCTGCATCTCTTATCATATGTACTTTGTACACTTCAAAGTGTACCTATCGTGCGAGTGTGTTGTGAAAATCTTCAGCCTGATTCAAAACATCTCATCACCATGGATTTATCGTCCTCTCCCATGATTCCATCCCTCGCCCGTTGAATTATAAATACCAAGAACCCTGCATGTTTCTCCTTTACCATCCGAGTTTGTGCATTGTCTGTGATTTTTCCTACAAGTCCTAGGTCCTTTCGCTATGGGAAGGATGATTTCCATCAGTTATGTTGTGATTTTGTTCATTCAATATTTTCACATCTCCTTTGTTTCTAGTCATGGTTTGGATCCTGTTGGAGTTTCTTGCGAGCTAGTGCGTCGGACGATAATTCTTCTCGTAGCCATCCTGTCTTCTTCAGAGTCCTTTCCTATCACACCGAATTTTTTTTGTGTCCAATTCCCTGGCTCACCACCAGTATCTCATCACCTTTCCATCATGCCATAATCGTCTATTGCGCTTCCCTATCGTGACGAGTCTACTATTTTCGTTTATCGCAGCGTCAACCTCCTTCTGTGCCAAAAGTTTTCATAGTACCTCGTGACTTCTTAGTGAACTCCTACAGTCATTTTTTCTTTCCGCACAAAGTCTCTACCACTTCCATTCCGATAAGTCTCTGCGAAGTATATCATCCTCTATTTTCCGCGCAAAGTGTGTGTTATCATTCATTATCACGTGCACGCGAAACAAATAATATTTGCATCATGACAACATTCCAAGACATAAGGAAGAAGGCGCGAAGTGGTAGATCCATAAGGTCTTAACCTCAGAAATTGGAATTATTCAACGAATATTTGAATATCAGGGAATATTTTGAATAGGTCGTATGTATGCGTTATTGCAAGAAAATCCAAGGATACAACACGAAAGTGGATAAATAGTTCACTCTCATATTTAATGGGTTCTGTGCGACCATTGCAGGATTCACATTCCGGGTGACGGAGGAAACTCTGTTAGCCATGACGAAGAGCCCTCCATGCAGGGAAAGGTGGTATAAGGGCATGCCTTTAGACGTATTATGCTATGAAGTCTTTATCAATCCAAACTACCTAAATAGGAAAATCAGAGCGGGCGTTCCGAGTCAGTATCTCCAGGAGCCTTTCCAAAAGATCCTAAAGGTGATTAGAAGGTATTTTACCTATGAAAGAATATCTGAAAGAATATACCCACATCACATCATGTTGCTAATGCATTTCACAAGCAAAATGGATTTGAACTTACCTTTCTTCTTGCATTGAAGCCTAGAAATAATGGCAGATAGTGTCTAGGCCAAAATGGACCAGCCGAGGTAGAACTTATTCCATATATCATTAATCGATTTATTGGTAGTAGAGGAATTGAGACGGCTGGACAAAGAGTGGGATTCATTCCTAATTTTTTTTGACATCCCCAGGGACCCCAAAGGAGACCTCTCTCTACCGACGGGGGAAACAATATCTCGTAGCGTAGGGGCAACAATGGAAAAGGAAAGACAATAGAAGGATGTTCATCCCAACAGCCAATACCCCAGAAAAGAGGTAGGTCGAGTTTGATCAAGAGCTCGAGGAGACCCAAGCTATCAATGAACCACACACCCAATCTGTTGTTGAGAATTTACTCGTGCGTGTTGTTTGACTAGAACCTGTTGGAGGTTCAATCCAGGGAATCATTGAAAGACCGAGAAGCTTGGGCACTAAAAACATGGAATTTCAGGAGTTGTTGCAGCAAGTGAAGAAAGCGCAGCTCGCTACTGCTGAATTATACTAGGAAAATAGAGAATTGAGAAAACAGTTAGCAGAGAATACTGTCGAAATAACAACATCCCAGAGCTGAGAAGGGAATGCAAATTGGCTCAAAAGACAACTCGGACAAGTGAAAAAATTAATCATTCGGTTGTGCGAGGAAAAGAGGATGTCAGAGGAAATAATCACGGAGCACTTCAAAGAATGTGGACTGACCATGGAAAACATTCGCGTGGCTCTTTCCAGCGCTTAAACAAAGCTAAAAGAGAATGCGGTCTTGTGGAGACAAGTGAAGAATCTGAAAAGACGAAATTGGTCTCTTAGGACAACACTCAGAGTATTAAGATTGCAAGCGAGGCCAGAGGCATGATTGAACTGACCCCATTTTTGTCTTTTTGGACATGGCACAGAATTTTTCTCCCTCGTGTCATATTTCCTACAGAGGAAAAGAAGTCTGACGGGCACCCACGCGGTGGATATTCGTAGCGCAAATGTTGAAAACACACATGTCGAGAAGGGAAAGTGTGGGCAAAACACATGAGAGTTTTGAACGAGATGCGTGCCCCCCCGACCGTTGTCGCCACCTAGAAAGCACGAGCGACAACCAACAGACACCTGCCACACCAACTCGCCATGTTCATACCACAGCCAATTATCACATGGCAACAACTAGAGCCTATTATACTTGGTGGCAAAGTTCTGATAGTGCACTCGATCATTCGGGTAACCACTCAAAGAATAAATGTCGATGCATGACATCCTAATGATTTAATCTTACTGATGACTGAACGATCATGTCGAAGACATCGATTATGACATGATTGGGCATAGTTGGATTTCCATTTTCAGTAAGTTCTATTCGAAAGTTCATCTGGCGGGGAATCACTGGAACCAAAATTCTAGGAGTAGTAGTTTGAGGCATAGCAGCCCAAGGGGCATAATTGTTTCTATATAGTCTATCCTTTCAATGTAAGCGAGGTTGGTTGGCAAAGTAGTGTATACAATAGACTATTGAATGTAATCTTTGAACCCGATTGAAATATAATGCAGAAGTCCTGAGGCTTTGACGAAAAGATTTTAATTGTGGTGGTTTGATGTATTGTGATCCCATATATGTATGTACTTCATGTTTTCTATATATTCATTCCTTTCCTTTGCTTAAATTGGAACGTTTAATAAGTCTAGAATTCATCGCGCGGTGCTTTAGACTTCACCATTTAAACTCTGTGTTTTCTTCTAAGTAATTTAGAATTCATCTTCAGTGGTGCTTTGAATTGCTTTATGTTCTCTTTCTTTCACCACACACAACGACCTTTGAACTAAAAGACCATTTCCTTCTTAGCCTTTATCCTCTCAAAGTTTATCCCACCAATTCATTAATTTATCTCGCTTTCAAGGGGTTGACTCCATGACCCAAGGTTCTGTATTTCCTTTCCAACGAGACCAGAAGCATTTCACAAATGCAGTAAATCTAGCCGACAATTCAAAGTCATTATATGTTAGAGAATAAGTCTCAGAGAGAGCCCTCTCTAGGTTGGAAAGGCCAGTTTCCATTCTCAAAGTTGGTCTGTAGGTTACCTCTGTCATTTGTTTTCTCAACCAAACAAATTTATAGAGTGCTAACATGCTCAAAAGTTATAAAACTAATTGTATAACAAATATAATAATTTATTCTATAATGAAAAGTTGTAAAAGTAGTTATACTTCTATAATGAAAAATTATAAAAGTAAATGTGCTTTTATAATGAAAAGTTGTAAAAATAGTCGTAATAACTGACAAATTAAATTAAGTATACATTTCAAAAAAAAAATGATGACATATTATATTTTCAAATCTTTTACAATGTTAAAGGTTAACAAACAACCAAACAAATAAATTGTAATTTCAATAGAAATAGAAAGTAATAATAATCATACTTTGTAATTTTAAATGCAACTTTTTTTATGAGTTATATGTATATTATAAATAAGAAATATAAATCATAAACACCAAGCCATACTTCTTTACTTTGGAGGATTTTTATAGTTTTTTAAATGACAATGTAAAGCTTTAAGCACAATGTAAGAATCAAATTTTTTGTGCTTACCCATATAAGAGAGTATTTGTTCTATGTATCCATATAATAAGTGAGTAACGATTCATATATTGAGCATTTCACAATCCTTCTTGACCATGAGAGTCATGTTTTTTGTATATCTCATTAGAAAAAAATAAATTTCCCTAGACTTTGTTGAAAGGGGGTAATTCTATCAAAATACTATAAAAGCCATGAAGGGAGCCTACTTGCTTCATAGGGCTCTAGTAATACACAAATCTAGCATGATTGCACCCATTTCTTATTATGTAGGATAAGTCGTCTATAATTTGGAGATTCCCAAGGTTGATACATACTCAAAGATAAAGGAAATTTTTCATCAAGACCACCAAGTACGTAGTTCGGTTCTATTGAGGACATTGATTTCTCACTCTATTTATAAAACCATGCAAACAATGTGTGCCAAGGTGGATTTTAGAGAATAGTCCATATTGCATAGATATAAGGATAACATGAATCATGTTACCTTCTCCATATATATTACTTAATAATCCCACCCAAATATAAGGAGCATTCCCAAATATTTGGCACTTAAAGTATCGTTACTTTGATGTCAATGTTTCTAGAAAAAATGAGGTGTCATAAATAAATATACATAAAATTGGGGCAAGAGAAATGATTAGAGGAGTAAAGAATTGATGATGTGGAAAACTGAATGAATAGTCCAATGAACCTCATAATCACTCAATTTTTTTAATTTTTTTAATTTTTTTATTTTTTATGACTAAAGTCTTAACCCTAAATTTATTAAACAAAAATGAGTCCCATCCTTTAAAAAGACATTTATTAATTTTATTGACGAATTTTTTTAAGAAAAGAGCCTCGTAAGACCCAAACTCATAACTTATACTTACCTTATCATTCATTAACAGTAGTCCAGATTCAAGATTTTTCTAATAACTGAGATAGTCACGGCCAAAGGATTTTATAAGTGTTTCATGACCTTTCTACAAGATCGATAGACATTAGTATATATGTTCATTATCATTTTATTCATACCTTAAGTTCGTTATTTAAGGGATTCTTAGTATTACAAAATTTTCTATAATATCCTTTCAAGATCCAAAGAAATCTCATGGAATACTTGTAACAATAATTGAACTATTCAATCAATACATTCCCTTCGAATTCCTTTCTTTATACCAACAAGATATACCAACAAGAGTTAAATAGTTTCTTTTTTTTTCCTCTTTCGGATTGTATTATATACAAAGAACGTGTGAGCTGGATAACGAACCAAGCACGAAGCTATCCGCCCACCCCCAGCGAACTCCCAGTTACAGTCAAGGATTTTGCCCCCGGTCTTTTGGGAAGGAATGTCCCGAGACCTCTAGCAGAGCGGCAAGAACTGGAGAGAAATAAGGTAATGTTAGAAGGCGGCGTCCAGTAGCAGCTGTATAATTATGAGATTGAAAAGGCTGAATATATATGGAAAAAAGGGAAATTAAATCCGTCTAAAGTTATGGGAGGATCTACGTATACAATCCAATTAGGTGGACTATCACCAGACTGACATAGTAGTTGAACCCTTTACTCCTCAGTCTGGACGGACTGACACCCTGTGAGCTGGACCAACTAAACTCCAACATGTTCTTGCCTTCACATGGAATTTCGAACGCTGAGACAAAGAGTTACATCATTTGTAGAGGTAGTACCCTTGTGTTGGGCTCAAGCTATCCTCGATTCTCGAAGTAGAGGTAGGAATGTTTCTCCTAACCCTTGCACTTCACATGGTATAGTTCAATTGGGTTTTGGTTCTGCTACTCTGTGAATTCTTGGAAATGTATTTCCTTGGAAATCTTGGAGTTGTTATCCCAATTCATGAAGACATTCGACGGAATATTTAATACAGGTAAACTTATACCATACACTTGTTTTATTCATGTGAAAATCCTAAATTGCTGGTGTTACGTTTTGCTTCAACCCTATCTCTGTGTGATAGAGCAATCTTTGTTTAATTAATAAAAAATTAGTTAATCTTCTCCCATTGTAAATTCGTACCTCAACCTTTAGCTATAAGATGTCAACATCCCTAGGTTATGAATCAAAACTCTGTCAAAAAACAAGTAGACTTCTACTTACGTAGAGAAGAGACATTATTTTGCACTTATAGTTGCTTTTATGGTAAATTTATAAGTTTGAAAGAGGTATACTTTCTTGGTTTTCTTGTTGTACCATAATGGATTATACTTTCCAAGCATACAAAATCTTATCTAGGAGTGTTTCTACCCAGAGTGATGCCTGCTTGAGAAATTATAGGGTTATACTAAAGACAATATTCGCCACAGTGCCTTGTTCCTCCAGAAAACAATTTTTGTCAAAAATAACTCCATTTTACCACATATATTTTATCGCTTTTCATCTTCGTATTTTATTTCTTATAACTTCCATTTACTATTAAACTTGTGACTGGAAAAAGAAGTAGTAACCCTAGTCCATTTTGTTTTTTTTTCTTTGATTATGTACAAGAGCTACTCATATTTAATGAATGATTCCTCATCAAGGCGTCTGGAGGTTTTCATTCTTTTGAGCGACTGTATTATACTCTCTTTTTTTAATATATATATATATATATATATATATATATATATATATATATATATAGATTATCCCAGAATTAATAGTTTGACACATTTGATAATATGCTTTCTTATTTTGATTGAAATCAGTAAATGGGACTTCGTCGGCGCATTCAAATGTTAACTCTGACACTAAAGAAACGTTGGGTAAGTTGCTTCATGTTTAAATTGATCAACTTCTTTCTATCAGTGTTTATAAGTTCCAGACCCTTAATTTAAATTCTAACCAATATCGAACTTCTACGGGCTATATAAGATGCAGAACCTTAGGTGAGAAGTCTCAGTGGTAGAAGGTAAGCTCATTACTTTTGTTTATACAAATTTTGTTTTTGTTATTCTTCAGTTTATCACCTAATTAATCAATCACGATTTTTATTTCTTCTTGCAGGTTTAAAAAGTCATCTTCATATGTAATTTTAATTCAAACTATAGGTATTTGAGTTCCTATGATGGAATAATATTAAAATCCCTTCAGTTTGTATTTGTAATTATACTCTCAAAAACTCATTAACGCTCCATGTGAACTATGTTTTAATTTTATGAAATAAAATATAACCCATACTTGATTTTATATAGTTATCTAGTTGAGCATTTGAAATTTACTACAAAATGAAAGTTTATATAATAAAAAATGTTTTCTTAATAAACATTTATGTTCAAAACTATCATTCCAAATTCAGAATATTTCCAATTTTATGGAAGCAATTATTAGTAATGCTATATTTTGAATGTACATACCAGTTGTGTGGCCTCCATTTGTTTCCACCTTAATCTAAATCTTTAGATCTCTACATGACATTGCAGCAATATGATCTCTTCAGTACTAATCTATATTATCACTAACAAGTTGATTCTTATGTGTTTATCACTAATCTATATTCAAGAGAACGACAACATGCATGAGTCAGTAGCGACACATGACTTACCTCTTATTTGTTCGAATACGTGAGTATAGGAGTTCGTAACCCTTATACCGGTTCTTCCAATGCTTGACCAAAAGTTTTCCTAGAATCTGTGAGGTCTCTCTATCTCTGTAATAGGAGACAGATTCATATATTAGAAGCAAAAGATTAAATAATTAATGGAGAGACCATTTCAATCAAAACTTGGAATAAGGATAACGTGTTTACCTGTAGTATTTGAAGGAGAAAAACTGCATAAGAGTGCTAAGGTCGACAATGATTTTGTTGACTGGAATAGTGAAACATCCTGAGGAGAGTAAGCTGGAAATGACTTTTGGGTGTGAGTAGTTAGTCCCAATAATGGGTTTTAATCCTTGCAAGGGAGGAGAACTCCTCCCGTAGATCAACCCTGTGTTACCCTGCAATCCAAAGATAATATGCATATTGTCAATAGACCAAATTCATAACCAGGGTCAGATAAAAATTAAGCATGAATGTCTTCTAGGAAAGAAAGAAGCATCGTTACTTGTGGAATGTCACCATAGCGTATCTCTGTCATAGAGAGGTGTTAGATTTGTGCAAATATTGGATACAGTATGCTTATAGAGAGGAATATACGAGAGATAGTTCCTTCACCAAGAACCTCAAGGGCCTGATCATTAAATTAATTATTAAATTAATAAAAAATTATTTATTGTTCTCCCTTTGTAATTTCTCACCCCATCCTTCGGCTATAAGTTGTCGGCTGCCCTAGGTTATGAATCGAAACTCTGTCAGAAAACAAGTAGAATTCTACTTGCATAGAGAACATGCATAGTTGTGCACTTATAGTTACTTTGATGGTAAATTTATTAGTTTGAAACATGTATACTTTCCTTGTTTTCTCATTGTACCATAAGGGGTTATACTTTCCATGCATACAAAATCTTAGCTAGGAGTCTTTCTTCCCAGAGTGATGCATGCATGAGAAATTATAGGGTTATGCTAAAGACAATATTCGCCATAGTGCCCTGTTCCTCTAGTAAATGTTTTTTGCCAAAAATAACTCCAGTTTACCACATAGATTTTTCTCTTTGCCTCTTCGTATTTTATTTATTATAAATTTCATTTACGATTAAACCGAGGCCTCGAAAAAGTAGTAACCCTATTCTATTTTGTTTATTTTTCTTCAATTCTGTACAAGAGCTACTCATATTTAATGATTCCTCATGAAGGCATCTGGAGGTTTTCATTATTTTGAGTGAATGTATTATATTTTTTTTTTAATATTTCTGATATATATATACATATATAGATAGATATATATCATCCCAGATTTAATAGTTTGACACATTCGATAATATGATTTCTTCTTTTGTTTGAAATCAATAAATTTTGTTGTGAGAAAGAAAAAAAAACATCTATTATGGAGGTATCGTTTTTCCTTCTAGTTGCTACCCGGATTCAAGGGTAATCTTTTAATGATGTGTCCCTTTTTAAAAATTGCATCAAACTTCTCATAAGCCTCTCTGGATGGGACTTCGCTGGCTCAGTCAAATGCTAACTCTGAAACTAAGGAAACATTGGGTAAGTTTCTTCATGTTTAAATTGATCAATCTCTTTCCATCAATGTTTATAAGTTCCACACCCTTAATTTAAATCCTAACTAGTATCGAGCTCCCGCAGGCTATCTAAAATGTATACCCTTGGGTGAAAAGTCTTGGTGGTGGATGGTAAGCTCATTACTTATGTTAATAAAAAAAATATTTTTGTTATTCTTCAGTTTACTACTTAATTAATCAATCATGATTTTTCTTTCTTCTTACAGGTTTAAAAGTTTGTCTTGATATGTAATTTTAAGTCAAACTGTAATTTTAAGTCAAACTATAGGTATTTAAGTTCCTATGTTGGAATATGATCAAAATCCCTTCAGTTTGTATTTGTAATTATATTTTCAAAAACGCATTAACAGTACATGTGAACTAGGTTATAATTTGATGAAATAAAATAGAACCCATACTTGAGTATATATAGTCATCTAGTCGTTGTCAGCGTTTGTAATATACTACAAAAGGAATGTTTATAAATATAGCAAATGTTTTCTTGATAAAAAATTGTGTTCAGAACTATCATTCCAGATTCCGAATATTTCCAATTTTATGGAAACAATTTTTAATAATGTTATGTTTTGAATATGCATACTAGTTGTGTGGCGTCTATTTGTTTTCACCTTAATCTAAAGCTTTAGATCTTTACATAACATTGCAACAATATGACCTTTTTAGTACTAATATATATATTATCACTAACAATCTCACCCTTATATTGTACATGATTTCTCTATAAGGAAATAACTAAATGTAACATAAATTTTTATACTCTGAAATTGATACAAAATAAGGAAATAAATACTTTTAATTTTCTGCAATGTACATACTCTTAATTCCATTATTTTTTTAATTTAACAAAGATCGTAATAAACAAAAACATGGATATAAATAGTGGAAAAATATACATATATGTATCAAAACAACCATGTTCCACCCAACCGTATATGCAGAATAGCCAAATTATTTTCCTAACATCATTGGTGCTCACAAAACAAATTACCCATTCCTTCTAAATATACTAAGCAATGTCTTGCCTCCCACATATGTTGTATATATCATTTCCTTTTACCTAGGAATTTTTCTTTAACTCATTTCCCCCCTTGGAAATTCGCAGCTTTAGAAATACCTGATTTTTAGGGGCTTATAGTGACAAAACTTCACTTATGACACTTGTCAAATCCAACTCTGAGTTAACTCAAACATGTTCCTCACTCATGGAGTCATAGTCAACTATTTTTTACCTAGATGCTCCATCTCTTCCCTGCAATTATTTAATCAAAAATTGTCTCTTACATTTTTCCATCAAAAGAGAACAGTTGGCAAGTCAAACTCTTGCACAATAATTTGAATAATAACAATTAAATGTATTAATAAAATCAAGTATGAATTTCCATAATTGGAAATTATTTAATAAAATGTTTAATACTTGAGGATATTACAAATAGAATCAAAATTCTCATTATTTTAATTCCAATTTTAGGTTTTGTAATGTTGACAAGGTTTATTTTTTGTAGGCTCATACATAAACTTAATCATGACATATAAGTAATCATTGATCATAATAGAGAATTTTTAACCAAAAAAAATCTAGATAATGATCTTGAAAAAACCTATACAAGATTAGTGAAAAGTTATTTGTTATGTTTATAAAGAGCTTGAAATAACCTATACAAGATTAGTGAATGTTTGAAAGATTTACATTCAAGTATCAATTATGTTTTTTTTTCTCTAAGTATCTATTGCAATATAGTAAGTGGTCGAGAGGCCAATGAATTTTCTCAAATAATAATAAAATCTTAGATACCAATGCTATAACAATGTTAGATTTTTCAACATGAAAGATGATTTTAGAAAGAGAAACTATGTGAACATGAAGAAAAAGAGATGACCACATTTCGTCGGGTTCATTCAATTTCTATTTTTTTCTCTTCAAAATTGTCATTGAACCACATCCTTCCACTGAATCTTTCTAATAAGTTTCTGATGCCATTCCAATTTACATGCATAACCTATAACTAATTGTTTTATTTTTTTGCAAATCCAAGAGATGAAGCAAATATAAAAAAGGAAATGACATTATGGAAAGTGTGGGATTTGAACACATTATATATGTAAATTAAATGTCATGTTAATTATCATATCGAAAATGGTTAAAAAAGATAAGGTTTCCATGTTTCTCTTGGAAGCTTATATTAAGTGACACTCAAAATGTTGGATATACCAATACAATGATAGGACTATATAGGCATGAGATTTGTGATGGATTTTGTATTGTTAAAGGCTACACCATGTCAAGGAATAGATGAGATCCAAGAATAATAGAGATGATTTTAGTCTGTAGATGCCAAAGACAAGTAATGCGTGCTCAATCATGAAGCTTTTTCATGATTCACATCCATTCTCATATATTATGAATGGTATAATGTTCATTGAGAATAAAGAGTTGGAAGTGATATTAATGGGTTGTTGAAAATTATATCCTTCTTTTGAAAGTTTATAATTATTGTTCTCCTTCATAAATGACAAGTGATTTTTAAAAATTACATTTTCAAGGGTGTTTATTCAATTACACTTTTAGAACAAGTTTGAACCCCTTCAAAGGGTTGGAAAGAGTTCAATTTTGATCATTGGTATGATATTAAGATAAACATAATTAAATCATATTTCAACTTTCATCATCATAAATGTTTCCTTTAATATTTTCCTCAACCACTTCCACATATTTATGAGGGTGGGAGTGAGGGGAAATATTTATGAGGGTGGAGTTGATTGGAGGAGATATTAGGAAAAAATATTAAAATATATTTCCACCCCATCCTCATAAATGTTTCCCCTAGTATTTCCCTCAACCCTATTCTTATATTTATGAGGGTGGGGTGTGAGTAGATATTAGTGAAAACATTTTAAAATATATTTCCACCCATACCCTCATAAATGTTTCCCTAATATCTCCCTCTAGTGTACACCCCATTCTCATAAAAAGTTTCACTAATATCTCTCCACCCATACCAATGAAGTATTAAATTTAAAAAGGTAAAGACACAATCTTGTTAATGTACTTAGAAATAAAATTTCCTTAATATGTTAATGTACCAGTAAAATCGTTGGGCGGAGGGGGTCTCATACACCAATTTGGTGTTTGTCGTGACCTTAAAAATAGATTATTATTATTATTATTATTATTATTATTAAATTATTATTATTATTATTATTATTATATTATCATCTCCACACACATACACCCATACCAATGAAGTATTAAATTTAACATTGGTATTAAATTTAAAAGGTTAAAGACATAATCTTGTTAATGTACTTAGAAATAAAGTTAATGTACTTAGAAATAAAATTTCCTTAATATGTTATATATTATCAAATATAGTCATATATTATTAGTCCATGCCGAAGGCGTAGAGGGACTATAGTGATGGATAATTTGTTGTCTTCATATTAGTTTGTCCTTTGACTAAAAATATTTGCATAATCTCTATTGTTTGAACTAGAGAACTAAAAACATTGATTTGTATATAATAAAACATACCATATATGTCATGATATGATTGGATAACGGATTAGAGGTCTTATTTCTAGCTTTGTTATTCCCAATGTTTTATATGTTAGCATATCCAAAGTTTTTGATCATTTATTCTGAATTTTTACTATTTTTATTAAAATGTTTAGATATCCAAAGTTTTGAGCATCGAGAGTCAGTTTTTTATTAGTTGACTTCATATTAGTTTTTCCTTTGACTAAATTTTTTTTTCATAGTCTCTATTGTTCGAACTATTGTTACTATTATTACTATTTTTTTTATTGTTATTATTTTATATTATTATAAAATAATATAATAATTATTTTCTATACGTAACAGACCTGCCACACTACATTCTTTATTAAGTGTTTACATAGAGTGAAGCCCTTCGGCAATCTTGACAGACTTAAATGTTTACCTAACATGCCTCACTACCTTAAATGTTTACTTAACATGCCTGTTACAATACATTTCCTCATAATTGTTTTTATGCAATGTTCTCTATAGTGAATATGGGAAATATTGTTCTTTAGTTGCATTACTGGTTCACTATTGATGCTTCCTCGTTGCTTGTTCATTGGTTTCTTGTTTGTCTGTTTTTGTTTCTCTTGTTTTCTTGTTGGTATGTTGCAGTTTGTATGCTTGGGATTCTGCAACCGCTATTGGAACTGCTCTTGTTCCAGTTTTCAACTGAAAAATTTCAATACTGGAGATGCCTAAGTCAAAATCCCTTTGCAGAACATCTTTGTATGTGAGGAGAAAATATGATGGGGGTGGGTTCTGTGTCGAATATTGGCATTCAAGAATGAGACAAAGACAACATTATAGTCCTACTTCTCTAGTCATATTAGTCACATACAAAGATGGGCTGCAAGAGGATTTTGATCGCTCCCAGTATTGAAAATTAATACTTGCAAAATGGAAAAAAAACAAACAACGAATAGGGATGCAACCATGGCACTAAAACTTACCCGTGAAAGGGGAATGACAGAAGCACAATTCCAATTGTGGATATAAAATACCAACTGTGCAAACTGCAAATTTCTTAAATGTTTACACAGTGGGAGGCCTTTGGACGATCCTCGCATCCTTAAATGTTTACCTGACAAGCCTGGGAAAAGTTTACAGTATTGTCTGTAGTGAATATAGGAAATATTGTTCTTCATCGACATTGTTGGTTCATTGGTTGGTGCTTGCTCATTGCTTGTTCATTCATTTCTTGTTTTCCTGTTGTTGTTGCTCTTGTTTGCCTATTTCTCTTGTTCCAGTTTGCACACTTGGGATTATACAACCGCGATTGGAAATTTTCTTCTGTCATTCCCCATTGATGGGTGGGTTTCGTTGCTATGTTTACCTTCCTATTCATTGTTTGTTGTTTTCTATTTCTAGTTTGCAAGTGAAATTTAAATACTAGAGATGCCTGAGTCAAAATCCTCTTGCAAAACATCTTTGTATGTGAGGAGAAAAAACAATTTTCTTTTTTATATGTCACTGGGTGTGATGTGTTAATATTATGGTAGCTTCGGGAGGTATGAACTCTATTGTGACCTATGACGAGACTATAATCCTCCGGAAGGAAGCAAAGAATTGAAGGAAACCCTAGACAAGTTGTCAGCTGAACAAATACATTTAAATTGAATTTATTGATACCCAGAAGGAGAATTCGGCCCCAGTTATCCTGGCCAGTCCACTATAAATATAGGGCACCAGTTTCATTATTTCAAATCTCAGCAGTTGCAGTGAGAGCCAAATCTGCGCAGGCAGCAGTAGTTTTGTGCGCAAGTTTTCTGGGAGAGCTAGAAAGTGGTGCACTAGCTTTTGGGTGGAATCATCTGTTCAGTTTAGTTTCTATTTTCTTGCTTGGTGCATTAGCCTCTCTTAGCTATTGATTGCTACCAGGATTCTCTTCTCAGTCAAGGTCAAGGTGCTCGGAGGGTGGCTTCGGCCAGTGGTTGGGTGACGAGGGTATCGTCAATAGTAAAACGAGCACAATATTCTATATTCTAACAGGTTATGGGCCCACACCCCTTCAGTCAGCCTAAAACACTGGAAGGAAACATAGCCGCTAGATATTGAGCTCATTGAAGAACTGTCGCTAGGGTTACTAGCAGGAGCAGCTTCCAAAGCACTGTAGCTAGGGTTACTAGTAGTAGCAGTTGCAGAAACCTTAATTCTCAGATCTGGCACCTTGTGATGGAGCATCTTGCTCAAGGAGAAGATATTCAGATGCGCCCTAACTCAACGCACCTATTGACTTTCTCAGAAGAAATAAATGATGAAGTTGAAGTTTTGGATCAAGGCATGACCAGTTATCAGTCAACCGAAGACATGTGCAAAACAATTAGTCTCTTACACTACTCAGCACTTGCCGGGACAATTGAAGACGATATGTGGATAATCGATAGTGGAGCTTCCAGGCACATGACGGGAGATCAAGCTAGACTCTCAAATATAAATGAGATAAAGACATCGTACAAAGTGGAGCTTGGAGACAAAAGCACCTACCTCGTTGAAGGATTTGGACAAGCCTCCGTCAAATTGGAATCAGGTAATCATGTTCACTTAAGAAATGTTTTATATGTACCTAGTTTAGAAAAGAATCTAGTATCAATATCATGTTTAGAAGACAAAGGAAACATAATAGCCTTCATAGATGAAAAGGTGTTATCATGGCATAAATATTCCATCATAGAAGATGCTAGGGTTATTGGAAGACGTGAAGGGAATCTGTATAGACTACTAGAACGAAATGAAGAAGCCCTAGTACATGACGAAGTCAACCCTAATGAGCTTTGGCATAGAAGGTATGCTCATATCAATTATCACGCATTACCTTTCCTCATGAAGATGGTTGAAGGGATACCAGAATTGAAGTCTACACACGAAGGAATTTGCAAGGGATGTGCCCTTGGGAAGAGTATCAAGAAACCATTCCCAAGCAGCAACAATATATCTAAGGAAACCCTAGATCTAATACACTCAGATGTTTGCGGTCCAATGCCAGTCAGATCTTTAGGAGGATCTCTCTACTACATAACATTCATAGATGACTATTCAAGGAAGACATGGCTGTACCTACTGAAGTCAAAAGATGAAGTATTCAGCAAGTTCCAAGAATTCAAGGAAGAAATAGAAAACCTTACGAACAAGAAGATCAAGACATTAAGAACAGATAATGGAGGAGAATACACCTCGAAGGAGTTCGTTGAATTCTGCAAATCAGAAGGGATTAGGAGGGAGCTGATTGTTCCTCATAATCCTCAACAAAACGGTGTAGCAGAAAGAAAGAACAAATCTATCGAAGAAACAGTAAAATCCCTATTGAACGATCAAGATCTATCCATGTTTCTATGGGGAGAAGCAACAATGACGGAAATATATGTAAAGAACAGAAGCCCTCATCCCATATTGAAGTAAATGACACCAGAATAAGCATTCTCAAGTAAGAAACCTAACGTAGAAAGCTTAAGAATATTTGGATGTCAAGTTTATTCTCATATTCCCAAAGATAAAAGAAATAAACTAGAACCCTCAGGAAAGAAGGGGATATTCCTAGGATATAGTGATTCATCCAAAGCCTACAGAATATATATTCCAGAACAACACAAGATAGAATTAAGCAGAGACGTAACATTCAATGAAAGGATGGCCTTCAGAAAATCTATTGAAGAGACTATAGAAGAAGAAGAAATTGAAGAACCAAATGAAGAAAACGCAGAAAGCAAAATTAATGAAAAGGATCAAACTGATCATCCTATGGAGCCATGTGAGAACATTGATCCAGATAATATACCAAAGAACAAGAAATGACCAGCCTGGCTTGAAGCCACATTACAGGACGCAGAAAGAATCAAGTTTCCAGAAGGAACATTTAGGAAGAGCAAAAGACTGAAAAGATTCTCAAGTTATGCAGCATACATGGAAAAACTTCTAGATGAAGAACCTACTACATTCGAAGAAGAAGTTAAAAAGGGACAATGGAAAGAAGCTATGGCGGAAGAACATCAGTCGATTATGAAAAATGAAGTATGGAAAATTGTACCCAGACCTAAAGAGAAATCAGTGGTAACCTCAAAGTGGGTATACAAGATCAAACATGCAGCAGACGGAAGCGTGGATAAATATAAGGCAAGATTCATGGCCAGAGGGTTCTCCCAGAAGGAGGGAGAAGACTATGATGAAACCTTTGCTCTGGTGGCAAGGTATACCTCCATCAGAGTTATCATATCTCTTGCCACTTCCATGGGATGGAATCGACACCAGATGGATGTAAAGACAACCTTTCTCAACGGAGCTATTGAAGAAGAAGTATATATTGAACAACCTCAAGGATTTGAGGTACATTCTAGAGACACTCAGGTTTGCAGATTGAAGAAGGCTCTATATGGACTCAAGCAAGCTCCAAGGGCTTGGTATGCCAGAATGGACAACTATCTAACTAGACTTGGTTTCTCCAAGAGTCATGCAGATCCAAACCTTTATTACAAAGTCGTGAACAACGCACCTATAATTCTACTATTATATGTTGATGATCTATTCATAACAGGTGAAGAATCTCTAATCATCCAGTGCAAGAAGGATTTAGCCTCTGAATTTGATATGAAAGATCTAGGTCTCATGCACTATTACTTGGGACTAGAAGTATGGCAGAAGCGTGGAGAAGTATTCCTTGGACAAGGAAAGTACGCAATAAAGATCCTTCAGAAATTTGGAATGATGGACTGTAAATCCATGGGCACTCCTACGAATGCAGATATAAGAAAAATGAAAGTTCCAGATTCAGATCCAGTAGATCCATCTCTATATCGATAGCTAATTGGATCATTGATGTATTTGGTAAATACTCGACTAGATATTTGCTTTGTTTTAAATACATTAAGTCAGTTTCAGGTGGAACCTAGATAAGAACATTGGATAGCTGCAAAGCATGTCCTAATATATATTTGTGGGACAATAAACTATGGGTTGAGATACACTGCATCCAGTAATATCCAACTTCATAGATTCACAGACTCTGATTGGGCAAGAAGTGTAGAAGGAAGAAAGAGTACTTCAGGTATGTGCTTCAGCTTGGGCTCCGCTATGATATCCTGGGGCAGCAGAAAACAGAAGTCTGTCGCACTCAGTACAGCATAAGAAGAGTATATGGCAGCTTGTGAAGCATGCATAGACGCAGTATGGCTAAGGAAGTTAATATCATATTTATTTGATTAGACTCCAGAATCGACCACAATATATTGTGATAATCAGAGTTGTATAAGATTATCCGAGCATCTAATGTTTCATGAAAGGTCGAAGCACATTGAGATCAAATACTACTTTATACGAGATAAAGTCCAGGAAGGAGAGGTAAAGCTCGATTATATCCCCACTGATGAGCAGACAATAGATATCCTGACAAAACCTCTTTCCAGAATCAAGTTTTCATATTTTCGAGAGAAGATGGGGATCATGGAAATAACTCCCTTAGTTGAAAGGGA
>ML779392.1:909913-926069 GCA_009831015.1 Picea engelmannii
GATTGAAATAACTCTCCAGTTAGGAGGGAGAATTGAAAATATTATTTATCTTTGTAATTGAAAAATATAGTCCAGATTGGACAGATGCTTTCTTGTTCGGAAAGTGGATTGAGATTTCCGACGGACACTGACTTCCCATTGTAGTTAACATGGGAGGCAGACTGATTGCTGATGTATCATAGACAGTGACTTCCCATTATGGGGAGTGGTCTAGGACAGTCATTCTTCTTGGCAGTCACTCTGAGTAGTGGTCAAGTAGAATGGTCTACCTCACCAGTCAGTCATTCTTTCGAAGTTCACAGTTGTGAGCAGTTTCGAAGAATTGTCCATTTTGGAGGTTGATGCAGGACAGACATTCCTCGAGGGAAAACTCATTCTCTCCAGGATACACTTTGTTTAGTGTTGGAGGAATGGCCCAGGGTGGGGAATGGTCCGGACAGTTATTCCTTGAGGGCAGACTCATTCTCTCCAGGTTACACTTTGTTTAGTGTCGAAGAAATGGCCCAGGGTGGGGAATAGTTCGGGCTCAGCAATCAGGGACAGTCATTCCTTAGGGCAGACTCACTCCCTCCAGGTTACACTTTTTTTAGTGTCAGACGAATGGCCCAAGGTAAGGAATGGTCCAAAAATTTCTCGAGGGCAGACTCATTCTCTTCAAGTTACACTTTGTTTACTGTCGGAGGAATGACTCAGGGTGAGAAATGGTCCAGGCTCAGAAATCAGAAATAATCCTTCTTCCTTGGTTGAGAAGAATGGGGCAGATAGCCCATTGTTGATATTCTATATTGAGGGTAGACATTCTTTCAGATCTCACAGATGTGAGTGAAAGATTGGCCCAGATGATTATTGTTGATATTCTATACTGAGGGCAGACACTCTTTCAGATCTCACAGACATGAGTGAAAGATTGGCCCAGATGATTCAGTTTTTGTCATAACATTGTTTCCATGCAGGTTGCTATCAAATATTTGTTATGAAGAATGAATGACAGTATACATGCTACTATTTTTTATTTTGTTTCACAAGTCTGAGTAGTTGTGTACTACTAGAATAGACACGGGTGTGTTCTATTAATTGATATTGTACCAGTTGTCATAGGAGATTATCCAGTCAGATAATAATGACAGGTGCTCGTAGTGATACCAGTTGAATGGTCTATTGTGCTCAAGACCATACCTCCCTAGCTATGAGGGAGTGTTAATATTATGGCAGCTTCGGGAGGTATGAACCTCTATTGTGACCTATGACGAGACTAGAATCCTCCGGAAGGAAGCAAAGAATTGAAGGAAACCCTAGACAAGTTGTCGGCTAAACAAATACATTTAAATTAAAGTTATTGATGCCCAGAAGGAGAAGTCAGCCCCAGTTAGCCTGGCCAGTCCACTATAAATACAGGGCTCTAGTTTCATTATTTCACATCTTAGCAGTTGCAGTGAGAGCTAAATCTGCACAGGCAGTTGCAGGCAACAGCAGTTTTGTGCGCAAGGTTTCTGGGAGAGATGGAAAGTGGTGCGCTAGCTTTTGGGTGGGATCATCTGTTCAGTTTACTTTCTATTTTCTTGCTTGGTGCATTAGCCTCTCTTGGCTATTGATTGCTACCAGGATTCTCTTCTCAATCAAGGTCAAGGTGCTCGGAGGGTGGATTTGGCTAGTGGTTGGGTGACGAGGGTATCGTCAATGGTAAAACGAGCACAATCTTCTATATTCTAACATGATGAAGGTGGTTTCTGAGTAGTCACATACAAACATGTTCTCCAAGAGGATTGTGATTGCTCCTAGTATTGAAAATTCTTACTTGCACACTGGAAAACAAAAACAACAAATAGTGATGCAACCATGGAAGTGAAACTTACCTGTGAATGGGGAGCGACAGAAGTGCAGTTCCAATTGCAGATGTAGAATGCCAACCATGCAAACTGAAAATTTATTAAATGTTTACATAATGGGAGGCCTTTGCATGGTCCTCATAGCCTTAAATGTTTTCCTAGAAGGCCTCACAGCCTGAAATGTTTGCTTAACCGGCGTGTTACAATATATTCCTCTGATTTTTTAATACAATCTTGTGTGCAGTGAATTTGGGTAATATTGTTCTTCATCGACATTCCTGGTTGATTGGTTGATGCTTTCTCGTTGGTTCAATGGATGTTGCTTATTTGTTTTTTACTCAACTTTGCAGAGTTGAGGTCCTGCAACTACAGTTGGGCCTCTTGGTACTTATTCATTGGTTTTTTGTTTGTTGCTTGCTCTTGTTTGCTTCAACTTTGCAAGGTTGGGGTCTTGCATCTGCAGTTGGAGATGTTGTTTCAATTTGCAGGATAGGGGCTGCACTTCTATCCTTTCTCACTCACCTGTGAGTCTCAATGTTGTGGTTTCATTCATGGTCGTTGGTTTTTGTTTACTATTTCTAGTTTCCAAGTAAGAATTTTCAATACTGGAAATGCCTGAGCAAAAATCCTCTTGCAGAACATTTTCGTATATGATTACTACAACAAGAAAAACAAGAGTGTGGTGTTGTCTTTTTGTTTTTCTTAAGGTCGTTGTTCTCCAGATATCCCACCTCTATCACGTCCATAGTGGCATGGAAAAGGTTGACAAATCTATGACAAGTGCATTCAAAAGAATACACAAAGAACATGAAAGAAATCATATTGATACTATGCAAATGATACGTGCACTTGGAAATACATTGCTTAGTATTCAACAAATATTTTCTCAAAAAATAGTCGACGTTGCACTTTCCCTGCTCCTGGACTATGGTTCAAGGAAATGTTTCTTCACAAACACATCTCCACTTGAGAAACGCAAATTGGAACATGGTTTTACAGTTGGGCCACCAAAAATACTATTAAAATAAAATAATATAAAAAATGTTGCAATACATATAAACAACATCTCTTTGGACTTGGACCAAAGTTTGTCAAGCTCCAACTATATTTCATAGCTGAGAATGTTTTTCCCATAGTTAATGTGTTTCTATGGATTCATAATTATGAGACTAATTGTTGTTCTTTTAAGGGATAAATTTCTTATATCCATTTCGTTTTCCTCTTCTAGACTTACCCGCTTTTCCCTTTTCTTCTTCCCCTCTATTATCTATTTCTGGTTCTATACTTAGTCGCGTTTCTGTCCTTGCGAATTCTTGGGGTGGAAAAATGACAAATCCTCATATCCATCTATATCTTCACATCATGAGTCTGACCGGCAGTCGTTCGTTTGCATACTTAGCCAATTTTATGACCGCGGGTTTGTGGATAGGCGTTATCGAACTTTGGTGCCCCGTGTTCGAAGTATACATATTGTACCCAAAACTTCAATGATCTATAATTCGACCCCATACTCCCCAAACTCGCAGACTTACTCTACCTACAATGACTTTGTTTGACCAACCCACCTTTCCATACTTAGTCGAGTGTTCAAAGTTTCACAGGTTCACGGACTCCCGGGTTCACAAAAGTTTGAAAGCATTTTTCACTCCCCTCCATCCCCACCACCTTCCTCCTTTCCCAATGCACATTAAATATTCTTTTACTAGTGACAACTCACTAGATAGGTTCAAAAACATTGGCATTAACAAGCGGAAAACTTGAGGACATATCCCACTAAAACGCATTAACGAGTGAATATTATGGGATCTAATGATTTTTTTGTGTCCATCTTGAATTGGCAAAAATTGTTGGTTATTTTAGTTTTTTTAAGGCATAATCATAGTAAGAGTGCAATATTGTGCTACCCCACTGTCATCCAAAAATATTTCATCCACAAAGGCCTTGACATCATGTCCCTCTTTAATATTGTGCATACATTGTAGGTTGTCATATTTGACAATATGCTTGCATATGGAAATGTTAACTCATATGTTATTAGTGACAACTCACCACACATATTCGAAAATATTGGCATTAATAGGAGAAAATATCTAGTACATCTAGCATTGAATCACATTAAACCAAGATTTATGAAAGATTATACTATCATCCTCCAGGCTTCATTTTAAATACTTGTTTCCAATTTCCTCTATCATAGAAAACTTGGTCTTTAAGGTGCCTTTGTTGTAATGATGTTGGTCATCCACATGTGATAGAAATTAGAGATTCCATTCATGCCGAATTGAAAGACGAGGGAATGGTTTTATGTGACGTCCGCTTTAAGTGAAAAAAATTGTGTTAGCCAACAGAATCTCAGACACAAAAAATTCAAGTATCTTATGATTGGTATTCTCCCTATATTTGATCCTTTAGTTGGTTGAAAGGCATGCCTAAATATTTGTATGTTGAACTTCTTTGCTTTTTTACTGGAAATTGGAAGGGACTTTCAAGTCACCTGCAAAATGCTCCTTTGTTGAAGTATATATCTTCTTCCAACAACACAAATTTGGAAAGTGTATCAAATCTTGCAGACCACACAAGAATTTATCTTTTGTCAGAGGAGTCATACATATCATGGATTGAAAAATCGTCTAGAATATTCAGAAATGACACCAAATATTACACCATGCGTGAATATACTCGGAAGGAAATTATAAATTTGGATCCTCACAAATGTGAGAAACTATATTGGTGGTTGAATCAACATCGTAAAATTACAAAAGTTTCTATTTCAAATTTTGTTGAGCGACTTGTGGGTGTGGTAACATACTTGACAGAAAGTCAACTTATTTTTCAAACTTTGTTCACTGACCTCTGGATGTAGTAACAGACTCCAAATGCAATCACCTTTCTATCGGTACTGCACACTTTTTTCACTATTCCTATGCATATGATTTCATATGGGTCGAAGAGCTTGCCACTCTTTGCAATAATATTCTCCTGGTAGTTGAAGGTGGGTATATAACCAGGGAACGAGGCTCTCAAAATTTTATGATGTCTGGATAGACATGTAACTGGGAAAAGTTAATGGGAAGGAATTCTGGTCTATGGGATTTGCAACACTTTTTGAATATTACTTTATACTACCATCTTCTGCAAGAATTTTGACGTATTCAGGTAATGATTTGGCTTCTGAAGATCACCTTTCACTACCACCTTCATGTAATCATTTTGGTTCATTATTTATGGTTCATTATTTAGAGGAGACCTTGAAGTAGTAGATATTCCAGAACTGTTTCCATCGAATATCAATCTTCCTACTGCTGCTCGTGCTTTGAATAAGGAGAATTCATTTCTTTTGTTACAGTAGATCCAATATTTGAAAAAAAATGGAATTTGCTCGATGCTTCAAATATTGACTTGTCTGGTTCAAATAAATCACCATGGCCTCACCGCAAGCGCCTCTAGAGTTTTTCATCAGGATCACAAGTCGATAAGCACATAGTGGCTTCCTAGTCATAGATTTATTCCATCACCAGCTTGTGTTTGCACATGTTCTTTTATTGCTACCTTCTTTGTTTTTCCTAGTGGTGGATCCTTCTATCCCAACCAACATGATGGAAACAAAATATCTCTAGGGAATTCGATCGCTTCCAAGGATATGAGTTGACTATATATTAATTTCGGTTGACTTAAAAGGGTTTATGTGTGCAACCTAATGTTAGACATAGAAAATACAATTTCTTATTTTTTAAAATATAAAACAATGTATTTTTTTAACACATGACTATTCAAAATGTTTCAGGCATTGTTGGGGATTCACGTCCTTCAAGGATGTTAATTAATTACACAATTAATGTTTCTTGTGCCAATGCAATCGACCCGTCGTCGACTATGGAAATCACATTAACACTGCAATTTCAGATAATAGATGTCTAACATGTACCTAATGTCGAGGTCTTCATCACACAGGACACCCAACCTACAAAGATTTTCGGACTCACAAGAACACTGTAATTGTCGTGAAAAAGCAACACTAAAGTCGATTCTCTTTGCAGGTCTGAAAATCCTATAGTCTAAGTGCTTTGACAATGACATGCATGCTTGTTCACCGCAATACCGCCCTGCAATCAATGGCAATGTTCCCATTTCCTCCACCAATGTCAATGTCTGAAGCTGAACCTATTTGGAGCCTACAGTCACCGCCAGTGTGGATGCCTGAAGTTGAAGCTACCTGGATCCTGGGGTCACGAGTTGTTATACTTGACATTAGTACCTGTAGTGATCGAAATTTGATTCTATGTTGAGTCTGTTACTACATCCAAAGGTCGCTCAAAAAAATTTGAGATAGAAGTTGGTTGTCTGTCAAGTCTGTTACAACTTTGAGATAGAAGGTTCTGTAATTTTAGAATGTTGATTCAACCATGCATACAGTTTCTCACCTTCGTGAGGATCCAAATTTATAATTTCCTTCTGATTATATTTGGTCATGGAGTAATATTTGGTGTCACTTCTGAATATTCTAGACCATTTTGTGAGCCACGATGTCTGCCACTCCTAAAATGAAAGATATATTTTGGTGTGATTTGCACCATTTGATACACTTGCCAAAAATGTGTTGCTGGAAGAAGCTATATATACTTCAATAGAGGATCATTTTTCACGTGACTTGAACGTCCCTTCCAATTTACAACAATAAAGCAAAGAAATTCAACATACAAATCTTCAGGCAGACCTTTCAACCAAACAGACAATCGAATATAGGGAGAATACTAGTCACAAGATACTTGAATTTTTTGTCTCAGCTTTTGTTGGCTAACAAAAAAATTCCCCCCCAAAGATGACGTCACATAAAACCACTGCCTCGTCTTTGAATTGGGCCTGGATCGCATCTCTAAGTTATCTTAGATGTGGATGACCAGGAACATTACAAGAAAGGCACCTTAAACCCAAAGTTTTCGATGATAGAGGGAAATTAACACTTAGCAAAGTATGGAATGTTGAATAAAAAGATAATGTAGGTAGGCCATATCTAGAAGAGACAAACTATTCAAGAAGCTGGGATAGATCTAGTTGGCAGCACCCATGAATTCCAAGACCCGAAATTGATATTCAACTCATTGTTTTTAACCAGGAAAGCATTTGATGATCAACTTCGAATCTATAAAAGCCTGTCTACAGGCTTGATTATTGTGCATATTTGTTTGTTTTTTTCCACCGGAACCCCAATCCCAGTCATTATGGAAAACATATTTAAATTTCAGAAATATGTGTTGAACTATTTCAGGACAACTATTTTGGGAAATAATTTCAGTTGTATTTTGTAACCCATTTTATCTGAATATAAAATATTTGAGGTTTTGGTATGGTGCTTTCCAATGTCTAATATTTTATTTTATTTTATTTTGTCTTTTTATTTTTATTTTTAAATTGACTAATTTGCCTATACAACTATTGATAGATGAATTCAACCTCTTTCTACAAGAATTTAAGTCACTCTTTGATCCATAGTTAAACATGCATGACAAGATTTTTTTTCTCCTGCCCAACACTTCGATTTAAAAAAAGATACTCTATTTGCTCCTTACATTTTACATGGAAGAATAATTTGTGATAGGACATAGTTATGTGGCACCCACCCTATACTTAAGAAAGAAATGGGTTGACCTATCATGTTTTCATTCTTCAGGGCCCCGTAAATAGAATTAATTAATGACTCTATTTCAACAAGGCAACTCAGGTGTTGACGTCATGTTCCTGTTCAATATTGTGCATATATTACAACTTCTTCTATTTGAGAATATCCTTGCACATAAAAAATGTTAGGTCATATATATATATATATATATATATATATATATATTTCTTATGGGTTTGAACGAAATTTGTGAACCAAAAAACACCCTACAAATTGAAAGATGCTTTACATTTGGACCATAAATAATCTATTAAGATATATTAATATGAATACTATTGGAATAAATATAAACAAATTCTCTTTTAACTTGAAGTTTTCTTTGTCGACCCCCAAGTATATTACATAGTTGAGACTAAATGATCATTTCTCCCTTTGTTTTCTCTTTTCTATACTTCCTTGTTTTTCCCTTGTCTTCTTCCCCTCTATTATCCCTTGTGGTTCTATACTTAGTCACATTTCTATTATCACAGCTTCCTGGGTTGGCGGATTGGCAGATTCTCATCTTCATCTATATCTTCACATCATGAGCCCGACCGACCGTGCTCCCTTTCAATACTTATCCAATTATCTAACCACCGGGCCCCGGGTTAGCGTTATCGAACACTTATGCTGCATGTTCCATAATATACATCTTGCACCAAAAAAATTATGTGATCTGAAATTTATGCTTTTACTAGTGAGAACTCACCAGGGGTTCGAAAATATTGACATTAATAAACGAACAGTAGATGTTGTTATGTGAGATGCTTACCCCTTTTTCCATTTTCTTCTTCCCCTCCATTATCCCTTTCTAGTTATATACTTAGTCTCCTTTCTATGATCGTGAGTTCCCGGGTTTTCCAACTGACAGATATTCATCTCCATCTATATCCTCACATCATGAGTCTGACCAACCATCGTTCCTTTCCATACTTAGCCAATTTTATGGTCACGATTTTCGGGGTTGGCGCTATCGAAATATGTTTCCTCTTGTTCCATGATATACATCTTGCAATCAGAACTTTTGTGATCTACAAGTCCACCCCGAACTCCTTGAAATCGCAAGCTTCACTCTACCTGAGTTCACAAAAGTTTCAAAACATCTATCGTTGCCTTCCATCCTCACTACCTTCACGCCCTTTCCACTGCACATTAATTATGGATTTACTAGTGACAACTCAACACACTAGTATGAAAGAATTGGCATTAACAAGCAAAAAAAATCGAGGACATCTCCCATTAACTTGCATTAAACTGCCATTTACAGTACTCCGAATGACTGTATTTCCTTTCCATACTTGGCCAAAATTTTCCACGTGTTCCATGATATACATCTTGCACCCAAAAATTTTGTGATCCACAATTCCACCCCGGGCTCCTTCAACTCGCAAGCTTCACTCTACCTGACTTCACAAAAATTTTCAAAGAATTTATCGCTCCCTTCCATCCCCGCCACATTTGTTCCCTTCCCAATGCACATTAAATATTCTAGCCTCTAGATTTCACTTCCATTGTCCCATGACCTACAAACATCACCTGGACCTCCATGATATACAAATTGAATTTTGGATTCCCACATCGTCCCCTCTTCCGTGTTACACATTATGCATTCAAACGTTTTGAGCGATACAATTTCACCGTCGGGGCCTCACGTCTTCTGGGGAAACTTTCTCACCCTATTTTGGATCCTCGGGTTGGTGGGTTCACGAAATATCCAATTCCTAGTCATTGTTTCTTGTGCCATCCACCTTCGTACTTCTTTCCATATAAGCAACAACAAAGGTTTAATGCTAAGAGTTCATCATTCAACAACTGTAAAGATTGTCATTAATAAGAAAAATCCTCGAGGAGACAGTCACATTGACTATCCCTACACAACTTGTCTAGAAACATGTAGAAAAGAAATTTCCAGGTAATGGAATATCTATTACAAATTTCAATATATTAGAAAAAACGAGTCTGGGCTACCATTTCCCTATTCCATACTTAGACACTTTTTCTATTGTGGGTTCCCAGACTGACGAGCTCAAAACTGTGTTTTGAATCTTCCGTGAGTTGCAAACAGTACCTAGAGTTACGCGATATACAATTTGTTTGCTGGAATACTCCATCATGAGCCTGATCATCCATCGTTTGTTTCAATACTTAGCCGCAATTTGGTTTTATGTTCATGACGTGGTACATTTCCATGGTTTCACATGCTACAACCACTGTGTATCGATTTATCCCTATCGTTTCCCTATTCCATACTTTGAAACTTTTCTGATTGCGAGTTCCTAGACTAGCGGGCTCAAGAATGTGTTTCCAATGTTCCGCGACTTGCAAACAGTACCGGGAGTTCCGTGATATACAATTTGTCCGCAGGAATGCACCATCATTCCCTCTTCTGTGTAACACGTTCTACGGTCAACACTTTCGAGAAATACAATTTGACCCTCAAGCCCTCACCTATATTGGTTATATCTTGTAACCCTATTTTGAATCTTGGTCAACCACTTTCGATAATTAGCCATTCCTTAATTGTTGTTCCAGGTGCTTGCCACCTTCGTGCTTCTTTCTGGATATGCAATTAGTAAGCTTTAATGCTAACAATTCATCATGCAGGAACCATAAAAATTTTCATTAATGAGCAAAAGGCTCGAGGAGATCTCCCACACTTTTGCGATATACAAATTGACCGTTGGATTCCCATATCATCCCCTCTTCCGTGTTACACATTTTTCACTCAAAAGTTCTGAGACATAAAATTTGACCCTCGGGGCGTCACGTCTCATGAGGAACCATTGTCACCCTAGTTTGAAGCTCGTCTTACCACTTTCCATACTTTCCCATTTCATGGAATATCTTTAGTGGATCCTCGGGTTGGTGGGTTCAAGAAATCTCCAATTCCTAGTCACTGTTTACTGTTCCCGACCTTCGCACTTCTTTCAAAGTATGCAACGACCAAGTTTTAATGCTAACATTTCATCATGCAACAACCAGAAAGACCATCATTAATAATAAAAAGGCTCAACGAGAAAACCACATTGACTATCGCTACACAAATTGCCTAGAAACATGCAGAAAAGATCTTTCCAGGTAATAAGATATCTATTACAAATTTCAATATATTAGAGAAAATGAGTGTGACCTATCATTTCCCTATTCCATACTTAGCCACTTTTTCGATTATGGGTTCCCAAATAGGCAGGCTCACGATTGCGCTTCTAATGTTCTGTGCCTTGCTAACAATACTCGAAGTTCCGCGATATAAAAATTGACCTCTGGACTGTCCCATCATGCCCTCTTCCGTGTTATGCGTTTTGCACTCAAAAACTTCTGAGACATACAACTTGACCTTGGATCCCTCACCTCTCATTGTTATACCTTGTAACCCTATTTTGAAGCCCGACTGACCGCTTTGTATAATTATACATTCCTTAATTGCTCTTTCCCATCCCCGCGACCTTCGTACTTCTTTCTAAATATGCAATTAGTAAGCTTCGATGCTAACAACTCGTCATGCAGGAACCGTCAACATTGTCATTAATGAGCGAAATGCTTGAGGAGAGCTCCCATTAATATGCATCAAACCAAGATCTGTGGAGAGTTATATTATCCCTTCTGATTATTCATCTCAAACAGCATGGAATGTCTTTCGCAAGTCATCACATTGGCACGTTCATGAAATATCCAATCCTTAATTTCTCTTCGTTGTACCCGCCATATTCACATTTTTAGTTATGCAATTACTAGTCTTTAATGCTAATAGTGCATCATGCAACAGTCGTCGAGATTTTCATTAATGAGCGAAAGGCTCGAGGAGATCTCCCATTCACACGCATTGGACCAAGATTTGCGGAGGGTTATATTATCCCTTCCAACTCTTCATTTCAAACATCATCTCGAGCAAACGAATGTTCTCGTAAACTTATGGCAGCAACTCAATAGCAATTCTGTGGAGATACAATGAATATCTTCGGACGTGAGGACCATAACTTCTAGTGGTCCAGGGCATAATCTTACTATTCATCCTGTTCCGCCTAGAATGAAGTGATTTGGACCTCTGGAATCACTCGTGCAGGCTGCATCCCTAAAATTTTTTACTGTAAGGAGGTGGTCTCTTGGTCTACTGAAAAATATATTTCAAGCCAAAGAATTATTCCACTGTGCGACCATTCTCATGTTTCTTTGTCACCTCAGGTCTTCCACAAGATGTTAAGATTATTGGAGCCAACATTGACATTCAAAGGACAAGACTGCAAACAGTTCCTAGAAAAACATGGTAACGGGTTCGACCTCTTACCCGAGTTCCTCGAAGACCCGACAAGAGTTCCTGAAGATATCACAAAGTTGCAGGTCATTTCCTTTAGAAACCCATTTTGGGAAATTGTTTGGTTGTTTACAAGAATAACGGTACAGGAATCCACATCAAGCATTTCTTGCATGGTTATTTATATTTTGTATTTCAAAGTCAAGGAAAAATCCATTTTTTATTGGGGGAAGCTAATTTCCATTGAACTCTCTTCCCAATTCTCACGTTTCAAAGAAGAGAATAAATTTTATATGTCATCCTACTTGATTTTTGTGATAGCGCATTGTTGTATGTTTCCAAAATTGTCCTTGTCCAAGAAGATAAACTATGAATTCGACCCAGTAACGTTTTGGTACCAGGCATCCCATTCTTTATATGATGTTTTTAATGACTTTGTCTTGATTTCCAAATATTTATTATTAGGAAAGGAAGCTCCCCGGATATCTGGCCAGGCAACCAAGTTTTTGGTCAAAAAGGGGACACTTGAACAAATGGAAAATTACAATGTAATAATGTTTTTTGGCTCCAAGGAAAATCTTGCTTTTCTTCCATGTCACATCACGAAAAAGAAGTTAGTTACAAAAGTAGTAAGGAAATACAACTATTGGTTGCATTTTTTCCATGACAAGAGAAAAAAATAGTTCATTCCTTTGCCCTCGAAAGTCGAGGACTTTGTGTTCAGGAACGTCAACAAGATTGACGAATTCGCAGGCCATTTCAAGAACTTGAACCTAAGATATGCTGAAAGGCTAAGAGAGTTCGACCCTAATGGGACTTTTCTAGAACATTTACTAGCATTTGGATTTAGCATCTCTTTTATCCATACACGCCTGACTGAAGACATAGACAATGAGGACACCAATCTTGCTCCTGACGATGGTGATGTAGAGACATTGCAAAGCACAACCGAATTGTACAGAAAACATGGAAAAGGATCTGGTGAGAAGAGTGTCTAGTCCCCATCCAACACTCCCAAGAGCACGACATAACGAGCATCGCTTCAAAGGCCCACCCCAGTAAGAAAGAAACGTATAAATATTCAAACGGAGGAGGAGATAAGAACCCTCCTCGCGGAAAAATTGATAGTTCTCACAAGCTTCCGGTGACGAAGAAGAGAAAAAACATTATAGGGCAGGCAGAAGAGCCTGAAACTATAATTGAGAACATGCAACTTGACACTGTTGTGGATGACATGTTCCGCAAAGTTGATAATCCTGTAGACGCGATGCACCATAGTTCCACAATGGAAATATTTTATACCGACATTTTTGACGAAGATGAATCCTTCGTATTCCAGAGCGTTGTTTTTTACAGCCAATCTAAAAATTTAATTATTGAAAAGAGAGATGTAACAAATAAGAAAGGGAAATCTCATTCAAAGATTAACCTTAGGAACATGCAGTCGTCCCAAATCTCCCGATTTCACCGAGCAACCACAAATGCTCTTGATTATTCCATTGGAGAAATTGAAGCGGAGAATGCCACACTGAATGATCGAATCAAGGAATTGGAGGAGGCTTTGATTCCTACCCGATTGTTTTCCAGTCCTTTAGTAAAAACTGTGCCTGCCACCCCTGCAGCCAATTTAAAAGGATTCTATAGCCTCCTCACATCTTGTATAGGCTATGTAGAGAAGAATATCAAGAAAATAATGGAGCTAATTATTGAAGCCTGAGAAACATCACAAAATATATCTTTGTTTCGAACGAGGGCACATGATTTGCACGAACATTTGCAGGCTGATTTAAAAAATGAAGAACGTTTCTATCTAGAGATGGTGATCCCTTTTAGCAACCATGTCATCAACATCTCAGATCTAAAAAGAAGACAAGAAGATCTCCCCTCCCCAAAATGGATCAAACAATTAAAAGCATGATGGAAAGAGAAAGTTAAGAACCTACACCTCATTGTCGAATCATGTGAACAAGACATATCAAAGAAATAAGAATTATTTAGAAACTTGACCGAAATAGACTTAGTCAGAAGTACCAACGAGGTTCAAGACCCAAAATTAATCCTCAACTCCTTGTCCTTAACCAAGCAAGCCTTCGATGAACAAGTTGATATTTTAAAGGGGTTGTCTTTAGAAAATTTTTACGACATCCTTGAATATGGTCAAGATGACGTGGAGAACTAGCTAGTGGACTATTCATTACACAATGAAGAAATTGAACAAACTCTGCATAGTATTTCTATTGATCTAAGGAAATTCAAAAACGATTTTTTCAACATAGAAATCCAGGATGAAATCAACGTGGCCCCCATGATAAGCTACATTGAAGAATGGCTCCAAAGAAAAATTGACAAGCTCACCGATGAAGGGCAACAACCGATAGACATCATTCTAGTGGTCGTCGACAAGAGAAACAAAAAGACATCAACTTCATAGTAAGTATATACTTATCACATCTTCTTTTCTCTATCAATCCAGTTATTCCACCTCTTTAAATAGAAATCTCTAACCAAATACGGATAACTTCCAATTTCTTATTTTCAGGTCTTCCTCTCTACCAGCACACACTTCTTCTTTCTACAGTCCTATTTCTTGTAATTATTTCTTTTATGGTCCATGGGAGCCCCAATCCCAATCTATATGACAAACACATTTAAATTTCCAGAAATATGTAAAAGACATTATTAATTTTTGATAAATTTCAAAGAAAACTAATTCGGGAACAATTTTGACAGTGCCTTGTGGGCTGCTTTCAGAATGCTAAATTAGTTCCCTTTATGCATATCGTTCATCTTCTTCTATTTTTATGTGCTCATAATTTTTTTCTTCAACTATGTTGGATGTCAGGAAATTGTGATTCTCCCCGGGTCATCTACCAGCCCGATGCCTTATGGCTGGTGTGTGACATACTAAAATGAGTCATTTTCTGTGTGGATACCGCATGTACTTCAAGATGCTTCACACATGTCTTTATTGCTTAGGCTTCTATTTCTCCCTCGATCGCGCCATAACACTGCATTTATTACCATTCCAACGTGGCAGGGACTACACTGTCATGAAACACTTGTCAAAGATAGTGGGATGTCATAAAATGTGGAGTCTCAAAGTTTAGGTTAGGAACCCCTAATGCCTAGTAGCAAACAAACAAACAATATAGATCCAACAAATACCAATAGTAGGCAACAACTTCTAATCTTGTGGTAACGATAACACAATATCACGGAAGGGCCTTCAACTGAATAATTTAATCTAAGCCACCGGTTGGAAGAGGTAATTTTCGACATGCTCCTTAATTTCCATCTCATGTGAGAGTGTCAAACTGTCTCCTTCCATGTAAAAAAACTACATTATTCTCGTGGTTTCAAAAACCAGTCTCCTGCAACTGTCCGACACATCTCTGTTATTCACAAACTCCCTATTCAACTCATCGAGAGTGTTTTCCATGACAGTGTAGACATGTTTCAGAGCTTCTTCTTTCGAGATTTCAGGATGGTCCTTCATATAACACTATACGGCAGAAGCCACCTCGCCTTGACCTCTCTCAGCCTGCATTTATATTTACCGTCCATTCAAACATTACAATCGATTAAAGGACATGCATGGCATATTGGATTGTAAGAGGTTGGATTTAAATTTTGGTGTCGTTCACCAAACGCCCTGTGAAGCCCATGAGCTGTACAAATTTGGATCCACGACCAATTTTGGAGAGTAAATCATCTGTAAGAATCTTCCCAGTGAAAAGAGCGCTGATGAGAACCAGTGTTCTCAGTGATATTAGATTAAACTAAATCTACCTTCCTTTTAAAAAGTTGAAATAAATAAAATATTTACCTTTTAAGACCTTCAGAAAACAAGTTGAGATTATCTAAAGTGACCGTGAAAATGGACATTTTTGTATAAACAGCTCTGCAGGTAATGAACTCAGGCTCAACTATAAAAGACGTCGGTGAGAAATATATTTCAGTGCCGAGTGAACTTCATCTCTGATAAACCCGACGATTTCCACCACCTTTGAACAATGCAAAATATGTTAGCTTTGAGTAAGGAAGATACACTTCATATGAACCTTCGAAGAATACAAGACTGCAAAATATGTTAGCTTTGGGTAGAGTCAATAGCACCTCTGAATATCTCGAAGCTCTTTTTAGTGTAGAGATTGCACATGATTGAAGTCCAATTTCTCTAATTCCAAATATTTTTCGTTTTAAATGCATGGCATCCTGTTCGAGGTAATTACACGTCAAAGGAGGTTTAATAGTGGTAAAAACTAGCAAAAACCACTTTTATGTAAAAAGTGGTTGATATACGTCGATCGACGCCATTTTCTACTTTTTTAAATTAATGGCGTCGATCGGCGTATATCAACCACTTTTTACATAAAAGTGGTTGTTGCTAGTTGACAGCCGGCATGCATCGCCACAACCATG
>ML779392.1:926093-938423 GCA_009831015.1 Picea engelmannii
TATTTTGATACAATTTAAATGTAATATTTAAATATTATTTAGTAATTACTTAATTATTATTTAAAATAAAATAATTAAAAATGTAGTTAATATTCATATAAAATTAAATAACTTAATAATAATACTTAAATAATAATAAATAATAATTTAATTATTAAACAATAATAAATGTTTATTTTCTTTATAAATAATATTAAATAATAACTAAATTATTAGAAACCGATTATTTAATTATAGAAAATTAATTAATTAGAAATTCTATATTAATATTTATTAATTAATAATAATTAATTATTAATTCTCAATTGATTATAGATAATAAAAGTAATATTAAATAAAAAGTATTTGTAAAATAGAAAATAATATAGAGAAATGAAAAAAGTAATAAGAAAATAAATGAATTATTAAAATAATACATTAATAATGGAAAAAATATATTTATATATTATAAATTAATTTATAAAAAATAAAATAATAAAATATTTAATAAAGATAATAAAAATAAAAATAAGAAAGTATTACATATATAATAATAAGAAAGTAATAAAAAAATAAGGACATTGTTAAAATAATACATTATATATAAATAAAAGAAGACAACATTAATAATGTATAAATACACTAATGTATTAATTAATTAATACCTTAATGTATTAATTAGTTAATATATTAGTTAATGTATTAATTAATTAATTAATATCTTAATGTATTAATTAGTTAATATATTAGTTAATGTATTAATTAATTAATTAATACTTTAATGTATTAATTAATTAATTAATATCTTAATTTATTAATTAGTTAATATTCATATAAAATTAAATAATTTAATAATAAATTATTATTTAATTATTAAATAATAATAAATGATTATTTATTTATTAAAAATATTAAATAATAATTAAATTAATAAAATTGATTATTTAGTTATCAAAAATTAAATAATAATATTTATTAATTAATAATAATAAAATTATTAATTCTCGATTGATTGTAGCTAATAAAATTAATATTAAATAAGAATTATTTATAAATTAAAAAAATGTGTATAGAAATAAAAAAGGAATAAAAAAATAAATACATTATTAAAATAATACATTAATAATGGAAAAAATATATTTATATATTATAAATTAATTTAGAAAAAATAAAATAGTAAATAACAAAGTATTTAATAAAGTTAATAAAAATAAAAATAATAAAGTATTACATGTAGTAATAAGAAAGTAATAAAAAGAATAAAGACATTGTTTAATAAATAAATAAATACATTAATAATCCATTATTTAATAAATAAAGGAAGACAACATTAATAATGTATAAATACACTAATATATTAATTAATTAATACCTTAATGAAATGCATAAATAAAGTATCAATATATTAATGTATAATGTAATGTATTAATGTAACATGTAAACAATAAATATATTAAGAGTTGAATCTATTAATAAAAGTATAAATTAATAGATTGCAAAATTATTAAAATTAGTCAATTATTAATTGTTTAATAAAACATATGTACATTAATAACCTATTAAAATTTCAACAATACATTAATGATATATAAATGGATGTATAAAATACTAAATACATTAATGTGTTAAGTATTAAATGTATAAAAAAGTACTAAATATATTAATGCATTAATGTATTAATGTGTTAATGTATTTAATGCAATAATACATTAATGTATTAATGTATTAATACATTAATACAATAATATATTAATGTATTAATGCATTAAATACATGAATGTATTAATACATGAATGTATTAATACATTAATGTATTTAATGCATTAATGTATCTAATGCATTAATGTATTTAACACATTAATGTATTAATGCACATTAATGTATTACTTTATTATTACCTTATGGATTTGGTTGTATTAATACATTAATGCACATTAATGTATTAATAATGTATTAATGCATAATGCATTAAATACATTAATACATTAATGTATTTAATGTATTAATACATTAATGTATTAATGCATTAATACATTATTAATGTATTTAATACATTAATGTCTTAAATAAATTAATATATTTAATGCATTAAATACATTAATATATTAATGTATTAATACATTAATGTATTAATGCATTAAATACATCAATGCATTAAATACATTAATGTATTTAATACATTATTAATGTATTAAATACATTATTAATGTATTAAATATTTTTTGTCACATTTTTACGTTCGAAAATGTTCATCACATCGCGACATTTGGAAATGTTCGTCAGAGTGTGATGTTTGGAAATGTTAGTCACAATGAGATGTATGGAATCATGTTTTACTTTTTAGACAATGATTTATATTTTTCTTAAGGACATTGACAACAAAAGGGAAATTTTCGTCACATTGTGACGATGGGAAGCATGCATCAAAATGTGACATTGATAAATGTTCGTCAGAATGTGACGTATGTAAATGTTCATCATAATACGACGTAGGGAAATGTTCATCATAATGCAATGTTAGTCATAATGCAATGGAAATGTTCATCATAATGCAATGGAAATGTTAGTCACAATGAGATGTATGGAATCATGTTTTACTTTTTAGACAATGACTTATATTTTTCCTAAGGACCTTGATAACAAAAGGGAAATGTTCGTCACATTGTGATGATGGGAAACGTTCGTTACAATGCGACATTGGGAAATGGTCGTCACATTGCGATGTTGGGAAATGTTCGTCACATTGTGACGATGGGAAACGTTCGTTACAATGCGACATTGGGAAATGGTCGTCACATTGCGATGTTGGGAAATGTTCGTCACAATGCGACGTAGGGAAATGTTCATCATAATGCAATGTTTGGAAACACTTGACACAGTGTAGAATCATATTTTACTTTTGCGATGTTGGGAAAATGGTCGTTAGAATGTGGCATCAATTTTTTTTTGTCACATTGCGACGTTCGAAAATGTTCATCATATCGCGACATTGGGAAATGTTCGTAAGAGTGCAATGTTTGGAAATTTTAGTCACAATGAGATGTATGGAATAATGTTTTATTTTTTAGACAATGATTTATATTTTTCTTAAGGACAATGATAACAAAAGGGTAATTTTCGTCACATTGTGACGATGGGAAACGTTCGTCACAATGCAACATTGGGAAATGGTCGATACATTGCGATGTTGGGAAATGTTCATCACAATGCGATGTAGAGAAATGTTCATCATAATGCAATGTTAGTCACAATGCAATGGAAATGTTCATCATAATGCAATAGAAATGTTAGTCATAATGAGATGTATGGAATCATGTTTTACTTTTTTAGACAATGATTTATATTTTTCCTAAGGACATTGATAACAAAAGAGAAATGTTCGTCACATTGGGACAATGGGAAACATTCTTGACAATGCAACATTGGGAAATGATCGTCATATTGCGACCTTGGGAAATGTTCGTCACAATGTGATGTAGGGAAATGTTCATCATAATGCAATGTATGGAAACACTTGACACAATGTAAAATCATCTTTTACTTTTGTGATGTTGGGAAAATGGTTGTTAGAATGTGGCGTCAATGGACGTTCGAAAAAGTTCATCACATCGCACCTTTGGGAAATGTTCGTCACAGTGCGACGTTGGGAAATGTTAGTCACAATGAGATTTATGGAATCATCTTTTACTTTGTATAAAATGATTTATACTTTTCCATAAAATGTATGGTAAAAATACAAATTAGTAAAAAACAATTTCAAATACATAATTTCCATATTATAACACTATGACGAACCTTTCATACACATATAAAACTTAAAACTTTACATAATATTATTAAAACTCTAACCACTATTTAAATAAATATAAAACTTCAAACAACCTTTATACACTATTTCATTATCAATATAAATAATTTAATATATCATTAAAAACTTGAAACTTTAAATAATTAAGACTTTAAAAGATGAGTGGTGGATTCATAAATCACATCTCCCCATTAAAGCCTACATAATATTATTAAAACCCTAACTGAGACATAACCGACAATACATGCTTTACAACTTTATAGAGAAACTACATGCTTTACAACCTTATACAAAATAGATGCATAATTAGTTTTAATTTATTATTAATAAATTTGAAAAAATAAATCTATATAATATAATAGAAGTGGGGAAATAAAAATGATTTAGGTATTAAAAATTTATCTTGGAATTATAAATCTATTTATTTTTTAAATTATTTTGGCTACTTAATAAATTTAAAAATATATTAATACATTCATATTGAAACAATTTCACTATTAATATATTAATTGAACCAATTGAATTATTAATATATTAATTGAACTATTAATACATTACACTATTAATATATATTAATCAATTGAACCAATTTCAAATTTGAAAAAATATATCTATATAATATAATAGAAGTGGGGAAAATATATGTATAGACATTATAAACTTGGAATTATAAATTTATCTTATTCTATTTATTTTTTAAATTATTTTGGCTACTTAATAAATTTAAAAATATATTAATACATTATACTATTAATTGAACCAATTTCACTATTAATATATTAATTGAACCAATTAAACTATGAATATATTAATTGAACTATTAATATATTAATTTCATGTTGAAAGATTGAGTTATCTTTACACATCAATTTCTTTATTAAAAAGGGGGAGTTTATCATAGATGCTTTTATCAAAACAATAAATGAACTAGACATAAACGAAGTTGAAGCTTTTAAATTTATATAAAAAAAAAAAAACAGATTACTATAGATATTTTAAATTTATTAAAAAGTAAAAATATATTATAAATTATTTTTTTAATTACATAATACATTTTGTATCATTTTATTTTTTTTCCAAATTTATAAATTAACTTTATTATTTTAAATTTTATAATGTAAAATCTATGTACACATTTTTATTAAAAATAATATATAATGTATAAAAACAATGCTTGACATTTATTATAAATATTGAATTAATAAAATATATTCATAATACTAACTCATCCATCTTGAATACTTACAAATCATGAAAAGTTCACCTTACATTTAAAACAAGTATATCTAATATTTCATATTTGCACCTCGTAAATACTTTCTTTATCTCAATTGAACATGTTTATTAAACACCAATCTCTTTCCTATCATCAGTTTGTTATTCTTGAATATATATTGTATAATACAAACCGTTCTATTTCATAAAATTAACTTGTTATTCTTGTCTTCGTAGTGGGGACACCATAGTGCTTTTAATATTGTCTATCGATTGGATGTTTCATTAATCAATATACCTAATACGTGGATGTTTCATTAAACATTTGTCTTACGATCCCATGACAAGGTTTTTTAACATTCATTTTCGTTCGACATGTTTGAGCCACTGACTTTATGAATTAATCAAAGTTGTGGAAATGAATAGGAGTCCGAAGGGCAAATCAAAGTCGTCGAGGTGAATAGAAGTTGGAAGAGATAGCTCTGGCGGTGCCTATTGCAAAGCCTTTTAATTTTGATTGCTTTTGAATGTCCACCGTGGGAGCATTGGGTTCATCCGGGAATAGGTTTATTTAGTAGTAGGCAAATTCATTTTTAGGTTAAAAAATATTGAATATGTTTAAAAGAATTCGCTTAAATATAATAAATTATCATGAAAGTAGAGTATCTTCTGCAATGATGGAATATTCAAAAATCACAAAATATTTAAATATCACAAATACTCTAACTACTATAGCTCACAATCATTCTTGCATTAAAAAATAAATAGCATTGAATTAAAACATAATCAATGGTGACAGAAGATTCAAAGATTACATAAATCTAAATATCACAAATACTCTAACTACTACAGCTCACAATCATTCTGGCATTAAAAAATAAATAGCATAGATTACAGAAATGTAGATAGAATATTCAAAAATTATAGAAAGGTGACAAAATATTTGTTTTTCTATTATGTTGGAGTTTTTTCCAGTTTTGATTAAAAGCTCCATATTAGAAGAGGACATTTTTCAAATTCGAGCATATGAAATGGATTAAGGATGTTTGCAGGGAAAGGACTTTGGTATATTGCAGTGGATATAGTTGCTCAGAAGCCTGAGCTTGTTGGTTTCCTGGTTAAAATGGTGCTTGAAATGGGCAATGCAAAAAAAGTAGCGAAGATATGAAGACGCTCTTGCAGAACAAAACTTTCTTCTGGAAAAGCTTGTGCGTGTTCATGAGATTCATAAAGTCTTGGAAAATCCTTTCCGTATTCATGAGATTCGTAATTTAAAACTGGACGAATTTATTTCAGAAGAAAATGTTATATGGCTTGTTACCTATTACTATGGAGTTAATGTGTGTTATTATGAGTGTGGGCCCTCGTATTGGTACTTTCAAATAAAAACTACCCACTGAAGATGATGTCGCCATGCAAAAGGAGAAGGGCATCTTCCTGTCACATTTTCTGAGAGTCAAAAAGAAAAAAGAAAAGTGAACACACCAAAAATACAGTCCAATTTTTTTGTTTCTATCCATTCTCCATCCCATCGTATTCAATATTCATGGAGCACGGAAATGAAATTTTTGACAGGTAGCTATCCAATACGAACTCTATAGTGTGAAGATTCCATCAAAATAAATATATTTGTCCATTTTTAATTTGATTAGGTACATAAAAACCTTTAGTATACTTTGTCGAGCTAATGAGGTAAATGTTTACCGCCAACTTTTAATTCGACATAATATCGTTTATTTGCGCAGAGATCTGTTGTTTTTTTGGCTATGTCCGGACGTATATGCATTGTATATATCACGGGGTTGAACTGTGGGGCAAGTGATGATTTTGATAGAATTGGATGCTTGCTAAGCCTCAAGAACAAGGCACAGACCTCCAGAACGCGCAGAAGTGGATGCATGTTGTTGAAGATGAAAATAAAATAGTTTAATCAATAAATAAAATCAAAAATATATCTAAATATTAAAATAATGAGGTAAACTAATAAAATCGAAAATATATCTAAATATTAAAATACTGAGGTAAACTAATTAATGCAAGGAATAACACAGAGTTAAAAGGGACATGTGCGCAACAGAATTAAAAATGCACACGGTCTCCATTATTTAATAATGTGCAAGCTCTCCATTGATCCATAACGCACAACCTGGTAGCCCATTATTAAAAACCAACTACCCTCCGCCTGGTAAGGAGAGAGAGCGCTCCACCTGGTAACATGTTGTTTAAGATTAGATTAAGCTCGGGTGGCATTTGAAACACATGGAAATGTGGCATCAACAGCCCGACCCGGTAAGGAGAGAGAGCTAGGACAGTCCACCTGGTAACATATGGTTTAAAGTATATTAAAGCTCCACCATTTGAAACGCATGGTGGCATCAACAGTCCCTGTAAGGAGAGAGCATGTGGGGTGGTATTTGAAAAGGAGGTTAAACGTGGCATCAACCACAATGTTATGGTTTACATTCCACTAATCACAGGTGTCAATTTATATTGTTTAAGATTAGATTAAGCTCGGGTGGCATTTGAAACGCATGGAAATGTGGCATCAACAGCCCGACCCAGTAAGGAGAGAGAGCCAAGACACTCCACCTGGTAACATATGGTTTAAATTATATTAAAGCTCCACCATTTGAAACGCATAAAGTAAAAATGATGTCGTTCCATGGCATTCCACTTCCTTTCCATGTGAATATAACTACACGTGGTATCACTGAAAATGTAAAAAAATAGTAATGAAGAAGTAAATGTTAAAATCGAAGTAATCTTATATGGATTTGCTAAATTATGGTATGTGGCAATTGAAAACTCAGTCTAGTAATTTTTTTAATCATGTTTAGTAAAAGTGAAAAAGTAAACATGTTAAATGTACTATTTTATAAATGCAAGGGAGTTAGTTCTTGCAATCTTATTCATTGATTTGGATGTAAGATGAAGAATATACCAACATCTTCACTTTCTGGCCATCAAATTAAATTATGTAATTAAAAGGATGATTAATCCAGCAATTCCAATAGGGGGACGTCTATACAAGGTTAAACTATTATACAAGATTGTAACCAAGCATAATCTAGATAATGTTAAATAATAGCCTTAATTAGGGTAGATGATTAAATACAAAAATTTCGTGCGAGCATGGCCGCGTTCATAAAATTTAAATCTGAAAATGTAACAGGGGGAGGAAGAAAAACAAAATCACTGAATAGGTGGCCATAATAAGGCGTACCTGGTGCAAGTCAACCAGTGCTTCGACATTTGTTTTGTGGAGGTATACAGATGGCTTGCGAGGAATTGTATGGACATGTGGTCTATCTGTAATCCTAATCGAAGATACTTTCCTAAATGATATAATATATCAGGTTTATCATGCTGTATATATAAATGCAGTGAAAATGTGAAACCGAATTACATGAGAGAGGCGAAACAAAAATTTATAGGTTAAATTCAAAGGAAGGGCCGATTTAATGAAACATACCTAAATCCCTGAATAAAATGGAAGTTTGGCAGTATGGACAAGCAAGAATTGGTAATGAACCTCCTTGCTCCTTTGTTGATGCGCAGTAGCACTCTCCTTTCCACTTGCTTGATGTGTAATAGCATGCAAATTGAAATGCAAATGTAACTTAATCATTCATATTAATCTAGACGGTTTGTTTGCATGTATTTTTTCTACTCTACGGCACAAATAAGAAACAAAACGTTAATGTTCAGCTAAATGAATAGAGGACGGGGCAGGCTTACCATACACAGAGAAGAATGCTGCAGGGAGGCTACGATAGGCGAGCGATAGATGAAGTCTGATCCAAGTAGAGGTGAGTGATTCTGCTAAAGAAATATGAAGGTTCAATAATCAAGAAACATGCAAATACGTGACTTAAATGTAAATACTCCTCACCATTCAAGGTTTTAGAGTGTAACTGCAAGGCATGTATTGAAATTTAAAATCTACGTATTTCCACTCCTCCATCACAGGTTCTGAAATGTAACGACAGCCATGTGTACCATCGCACGTTCACGCGACCATAAGCATCTGCCCTGGTAGAAATCATGGCCAGCTTGATGAATTCTGTCAGATAAAAGAGATCGTTTCATATTCTCCATGGAAATTGTGGCCAACACTTCAAACGCGGAGGGGAGGTTGGAGGTTGAAACGCCAACTCTTCACTTCACATCCACACAGCCATAAGCATTCGCCCTGGTAAAAAAATGATGGCGAATTTAACTTTTTAATTGGCATCCAATTCCACAGTTAATTGAAATGCCCACGCGGCCATACCCATCCGCCCAGTAACAATAATTTGGTAAATTGTGGCCAACTTAACAGGTTATTTCTTAATCACTGAACGTGGCATTCTGGTGGTGAGCAAGTAAATTTGTAATCTTATTTAGTAAATGTGAAAAAGTAATCACATAAGCGTACCTCTTTATAAATGAGAGGAGGTTAATTTATCAAAATCTCAACCACTGATTAGAGAGTAAGCCTAAGAATATGCCAGCATCTTCAATTGCCAACCCTAAGATTGAAATTTATAATTAAAAGATTGATTAATCAACAGATTCCAATAGAGGACACTTATCAATGTAAATATTTGAAGAGATTATTATTGTTTAATTATATTTTTATACAATTTTATCAATATAGGAAGAAAGAAAACTTGAATACTTATATTTACTTCTTGATGAATCAATTATATCTTTTAAAATATAAATTATTAAACCAGCAATGTCACTTTTCATTTAAGTAATCGTTATAATTAAAATACCAATAAAATTAAGTGTACCATATAGAAAACTAAAAACTCAATCATACGATCTTGAAAATTAAAATTACACATATGTTTTGAGTCTTAAGTATACATAGTTTTCCCGAGCCATACATCATTGGGTCCATAATGTTCAATGTAGCTTCTAGCCTCCAACCTTGGCATACTTCTATGCCACTATATTTGAGTGCGTATTCGACCTGAAAATAAAATTTCCAAAGTTTTAGAACAGCACTAAAAGATCGAATATATTATTATATTGAAAATAGACACATTTACCTTAAATTTGTATCTGAAGTGTAGAAGATCAAATAATAAAAAGAACTAGTTTTAAAAAAAAAAAAAACAATAAAAATTGAAATTGTCTACTCACCATTACCCCATTGTAAGAACAAGCTTCTCCGTTTGCCGTTCCTGCATTAAGCGTGCCGAAGAAATGTGGAATGCAGTGTGTGTTCGCATAAGCATTGAGAGTGAGATGATGAGCTCCAGTTGGAATCTGGGGTGACAATGAAGATGAAGGCAAAGCCATCTTCCCAAATGCAACACTAGGTGTAGCCATTGAACTAGATTACATGAAATGTTATCTCGGCCTTCTTTTGAGGGAGGGTTCCGCTACAAGTTTCAAGTTTCGTAATCTAGTCTGTCAGGAGCATGGCACGTGTTAATTAAGGACATTTGTATGGGAACATGTCACAGGTCCACTTACTAATAATGGTGTTGGATAAACGTTCTATCTTTGGATTTTTTTTTTTTTTGGTTGTATGAATGGAGATGTAAATTTGGACATAATCGCTACTTTCTAGATAAAATCTGCAGATTCAATCATTTTTTTACCAAACTTCTAACAAAAATCAAATGAACAAAATTATCTAAAAACAACAAAAAAAAAAAAAAAAAACACTACGCTCTTACTAATAAGACAAAGCACTTTGTTCCCTTTTATTCATCACTCTTTGAAAATTAGAACCAGGCAGGGGAAGTTGGAACCAAACCTGGAATTTGACCTCCCATAGAAAAAAAAAAAAATCATTTTAAAACTTATTTAACAAGTAGATACTAAATCTACAAAACAACATTTACCAGCATGTAAAATTCTAACCTATCAGCATTTAACAAGATGTAAAATTCTAACCTATCATAATTTCTAATAAATATTACTTAAACTTTAAGCTCTACTGCATAACTTACATAATTACATAACTTGACAGAGGTTCAGACTTCACATAAGTTCGTTAGAAGAGTAATAAAACAATAAATGAAATTTTATGTTGCACATAAGTTAGATTGCAAATGACCATCGTCAAGGGTAATGAGGGACTAAGTCAAAGCTGTACTTAAATTTAGGATACCTAAATTTTTATTACATTTATATATATAATTTTATTTAATTTATAAATATATATTATATTTATATTTATATATATAATTTTATTTAATTTATAAATATATATTATATTTATATATATATATATAATTTTATTTTATTTATAAATATATATTATATTTATATATATAATTTTATTTTATTTAGAAATATATATTAGTTTTAAAAATTAAAAAATATTATTGGGTAGCCTGAGTGTGTTGGTGGCATTTAAAGAATGTGGACAGTATAAGTATTGAAGTGCGGCAGAATACATATGTTAATGGCAGATGGCACGCAGTTCAACAGTTCATTGCAGATGGATGGAATGGAAGATGGCACATCGTTCAACGATTTATGGCAGATGGCACGTAGTTCAATAGTTCAGATTAGAAGGATCGTGGAACGTGGGCAGACTGGCCTTATGTGGATATGTAACCATTAATGTTAACGCCTTTCCAGGAAGGTGTCCGCTGCCAACTGATGTTAACACGTGCATTGCATTTGGAGTTCTTCCTTCCGTCCCATACCTCAATGAAAGGTGTGTAATTACTAGATGGTAGGCACTTGGTTGGTAAGGAACATACTTACACCTCTGAAATGTCTCAACAGCTTGGGTTGTATTTGGAATCTTTTAAATTATGATGGCTACGCTGAATTACAGCCTCAGCCTCAGCCTCTCCCTGCACGACATGACATCAGCCACGTTTTTCCTCTTGCTATAAATCTTTATATTTCCATGAGTTTTTCTTTTTTTTCTTTTGCTATATAATTTAATATAATTTTATTTAGGGCCAATATTGGGATTACCCTGCATTTAACCTAATTTTATATTCCAAGTCTTCTTATCAAATTCCTCGAGATAGTCAAATATCAAGGTAAAAACTAATTAAAGTGTATATTTTTTAACAGTATTTTTTGGCACAATTCGACATAGTTTCATCTAGATTTAATTTATAGTTTCATCTAGATTTAAGTTTTTTTTTTTTAAGTAAAAAAAGGGTGGGCCCTGCTATAATATATTAACCAAAAACTGTAACAGAGTATACATGATCAAGTGTTTAAGTCGTCCAGACTGCTGCCGGAGACCGGAAACCAGCATTTATACATGTCAAAAACAGCTATAATCTATTGGCACCTGTCCTGCCCGAAGGAAACCAGGACAGGTGCCTAAAGTCTGAGGACAAGTGAAACAGTAACAG
>ML779393.1:0-10051 GCA_009831015.1 Picea engelmannii
TGTCATTTTTTGTGCCCGTTTTTGGGCGGTTTTTCGACACATGGTTTTTTACCAATGGTTTTCTATTTCTAGTTAAGGAATTAGGGTTGTTGACTAATCCAGGTAATTGGATTAGGGTTTTGGATGTCTTTGGCCCCTATATGTATATTGTATTGTAAACAATCTATGATGTGAATGAATATAGAATATGTTGGTTTTCCTGGTTTGGGTTCCAGGGGAAAAATCTTTGTGTAATGTGTGTATTCACCATTGTATCTTTTATGTTCTTTTATTGAAAATATGTTTGCAGTAAAATATTGTACAAGGGTAAAATATACATTTGGTATCAGAGCAATTATTGGCTTCAAGGGGATGCCTTTGTGGTCAGGGGTTTGGCTCGGGACTGTGATAAGACTTGTTATAGTGGGAAATCTGCGGTATTGATTCTTCAAGTGAAAAGAAATGGCCAATAGTTTGAAAATAGAAATCGAGAAATTTAATGGGAAAATTTTTGAGTTGTGGAAGCTCAAGATGGAAGATCTGTTGGTAGAAAGAGATCAGTGGATCATGGTGGATCCAGGTACTGCACCTACAATAATGTCAGCAGATGACTAGAAAAGGTTGGATCGGAAGGCGAAGAGAACAATCTAATTGTGTCTCTCAGATTCAATATTACAGAATGTGTCAGAAGAAGCTATAACCAAGGAGTTATGGGTAAAGTTGGGGAACTTGTATTAGTCTAAGTCCCTAATAAATAAATTGTTCCTGCGGAAGAAGTTGTATAAACTGAGGATGAGAGATGGAGACTCTGTGATAGAGCATATGAACGCTTTCAATACTGTTGTAAGTCGGTTCTTATCTGTTGAGATTAAAATTTCAGATGAATATAAGTGTATCAGTTTATTGTGCTCTTTACCAGACTCGTGGGATAGTCTAGTTGTGGCCATAGATAGTAATACAACTACCTTGAGTTTCAATGATGTGGTCTCATCCTTGTTGTCAGAGGAGATGAGATGGAAGAAAATGAAATGACAGAGCACATATGCATTATTTGCAAGAGGACGCTCCCAGGATAGAAATACATGTAAGTCCTCAAGTGGGAGATCTAAGTCTAAGGGTATATCTAAATCTCCCAGAAATTTTGTAAAGGTATGTTGGAGATGTGGAAAAGAAGGGCACTTCAAGAAGCAATGTAGATCCAAAAGTGTTGAGAAAGTGAAGGGATTTGAAGGTGCTCCCTATACAAAAGAAAATACATCCAAGAAATAAGGAGGGGATGTGTACTTGGCTTCTTCAAGCACACATGCAGATCATGAGGCATGGTTGGTTGACTCAGGTGCATCCTTTCATATGACTCCCCAGAGGTAGTGGTTCTGTGAATATGAAAGGTATGATGGAGGTAATGTTTTCCTAAGTGATGACTCGAAAACCAGAATCATAGGACGATGAAAATTCAAGTTGAGGCTCATAGATGGAAGGATTAGAAAATTGCCCAGTGTTTTGCACATCCAAGGATTGGCCATAAATTTGATTTATGTAAGAAAAATGGACAATGCAGGCGTAAAAACAGTATTTGAAAAAGAAACATGTCGGATGGTTCGAGGAGCAATGGTGTTGTTGAAGGGAGTTTGGATCAGAACTTTGTATAAGCTGCAAGGAAGCACTATTAATGATGGGTGTAATAGTTCCATTGTTCCTGATATTGGAGCAGAAGAAGAAAAAATGCCTACAGTCTCTCAAGAAAAGGTTATGTTGTGGCGTCAAAGATTGGGGCATATCGGAGAGCAGGGTCTTCAACTACTACACGGTAAAGGTATGGTTGAAGGTATGTCTAACTGCTCTCTGTATTTTGATTTCTGTGAACATCGTGCATATGGGAAGCAGAATTGGGTAAGATTCCCAACTGGTGCAACGAGGGCAGAAGGAATTTTACAACTAGTGCACAATGATGTGTTTGGACCTGTGTCAATTCCATCATTGGGAAAACTTGTGTACTATGTTTCATTTATAGATGACTTCTCGAGGAATACTTGGATATATTTCCTCAAGAATAAATATGAAGTCTTTGACATGTTTAAAGAGATTAAGGTTGTTGTTGAGAATCAAACAGAGAAAACAATTAAGGTGTTAAGGACAGATAATGGTGGAGAGTTCTGTGGGAACGAATTTGAAGAATTATGTAAGAAGTGTGGCATATCAAGGTAGAAGACTACTCCATATGCACCTCAGTAGAATGGAGTTACAAAAAGGACGAACATGATGTTGATGGAAAAAGCAAGGTGCATGCTCAATGGTGTCGGGTTAGGGAAAGAATTATGGGCAGAGGCAATGGGTACTACATGTTACCTAGTCAAAAGATCACCCTCATCAACACACAAGACTCCACAAGAGGTATCGACTGGTAAGAAACCTTCTCTCACACATTTCAAGGTATTTGGCTGTGAGGCCTATTTTCATGATCCAAAGGAAAACATGAGTAAGCTAGATAAGAAGGTTGAAAAGTGTATCTTTATTGGGTATAAAGATGGTATCAAAGGTTATAAGCTTTGGAACCTAGAAACTAAGAAGGTTGTGTATAGTCGAGATGTGGTATTTAGAGAAATGAAGGAAGTTGTCCAATAGGAATTCCTACCAAGTAAGGAACAACCAGAGAAAATAGAGTTTGAGACAAAGGATGATGAATCAGACTCTACAGAAGAACAAGAAGAAGAACAAGAATATCCTCATACTCCAGTATTGAGGAGATCGGTGTGGGGAAAAAGGCTATCGAAAAGGTATAATCCACCTTATTTTCGTTCAAATTTTGTTTTGTCTATTAGTGATGATGATCCTATAACTATTAGGGAGGCAGTGGATTCAAAGGATGGAAAACTCTGGAAAAAGGCCATGGTTGAAGAAATGGCAGCCTTGGATAAGAATGAGGCTTGGGATCTAGTGAAGTTGTCGACTGGAAGAAATCCCATTGGTAGCAAATGGGTATTTAAAAGGAAGTTGAATGCAGAAGGAAAAGTGGAGAAATACAAAGCTCGATTAGTAGCAAAGGGTTATTGCCATGTTGAGGAAATTGATTTTGGTGAAAAAAAAAATCTTGTTGCCAAGTTATCTTCTATTAGATTTATGTTATATGTTGTTGTTGCGTTTGATTTTGAAGTAGAACATATCGATGTGTAGACAACATTCCTACATGGCGATCTGGAAGAAGAAATTTGCATGAAGCAGCCAAAAGGCTTTGTTGTGAAGGGAAAGAAGGAGCGGGTATGCAAGCTGAGAAAGTCCTTGTATGATTTAAAACAATCACCAAGAATGTGGTATCAAAAATTTGATACTTATATGTTGGGACTTGGTTTCACAAGAAGCAAAGAGGATCATTGTGTGTATTTTAAATTAATTTGTGAAAATTTGATTTATTTGGTCTTGTATGTGGATGACATGTTGTTGATAGGAAACAACAAGGAGAGCATCCAGGATGTGAAAACTCTGTTGTCCTCTAAATTTGACATGAAGGATCTTGGTGTTGAAAATTTCATTTTGGCCATGGAAATTAAGAGAGATCGGGAAAATAGGAAACTTTGGTTAAATCAGAGAAAATACATTGAGACAACATTGTCGAGGTTTAATATGCAGGAATGTAAACCGGTCAAGGTCCCTATTCCTGTAGGTGTAAAGTTATCTATAGATCAGTGTTCCAAGACACGGGAAGAGGAGGATGACATGTCTCGTGTTCCATATGAGAGTGTGGTTGGAAGTTTGATGTATGCAATGGTTTGTACTAGACTGGACATTTCACATGCAGTGGGAGTTTTGAGCAGGTATATGTCAAAACCGAGGAAGGAGCATTGGACAACAGTGAAGCTATTTTTCAGGTATTTGCGTGGCACTACTAATTATGGATTGTGCTACCAAGGAAGACCAGGTTTGGACAAAGTGTTGGACATACATGTCTTTGTGGATGCAGACTGGGCTGGAGATCTAAATCGTAGAAGATCTACAAGAGGGTATGTGTTTAACCTGTACGGAGGAGCAATCAGTTGGATGAAAAAAATACAGTCTGTAGTGGCACTTTCAACTACAGAAGTTGAATACATGGTAGCCACTCATGCAAGCAAGGAAGTAGTATAGTTACAAAGGTTGTGTTCAGGTATTGGGTTGGTACAACAAGTTGTAAGGATAAATTGTGATAGTCATAGTGCAATTTTTCTAGCGAAGAACACAACTTATCTTTCAAAGACTAAGCATATTGATGTTTAATATCACTTTGTGAGAGATATGGTTGAAGAAAAGAAGGTGTTGTTGATGAAGGTGGACACTTTGAAGAATGTTACAGATTCATTAACAAGATCTGTGAGCATTGAGAAGTTATCTTGGTGTAGAGGATCTATGGTAAATGTTTCCCTAGATTGTTGACTATGTAACCTTGTAACCCCTTGTATGCAAAGAAAACAACAAGTGGGAGAATGTTGTGTGTGTGTTAATTCTTTGCATGACTAGAACTAGTGTCTACGTTGCATCGGGCATATAGGGGGGTAAGAGGGGGGTGGAGCCCCCCCTTTCCTGGGGGGTCACAGAGGTTTGTAGGGGGTCAGGAGCCCCCTTGCACGGGGGTTTGGGGAAAGCACCCCCCTCCCAAAAAAAAAAAAAAAAACTTGTTATCGGTTTCTGTGCCCGCTTTTGCTCGGTTTTTTGGCACATGGTTTTTCGTCAATGGTTTTCTATTTTTGGTTAAGGAATTAGGTTTGTTTATTGATCCATGTCATTGGATTAGGGTTTTGGATGTCGTTGCCTCCGATATGTATATTGTATTGTAAACAATGTATGATGTGAATGAATATAAAATATGTTGGCTTTCCCGGTTTGGGTTTATAGGGGAAAAATCTCTATGTAATGTGTGTATTTGCCATTGTATCTTTTATGTTCTTTTATTGAAAATATGTTTGCTATAAAATATTGTAAAAGGTTAAAATCTACATTTTCCAGTTTACAAATCGCAAGGACTTGGAGATGATTATGAGTAAAGAATGGGGTTGGGGCCCGTCGGAGTTGGTTTTGCAAGAATGGACCATATTGTTTGATCCTTTGTGAGAGTCAGGAAATTCCTCCAAAATTTGGACAATTTTACCTAACTTGTCACTTGTCTTCTAGAATGTGCAGGTTTTCCATTCCATAGGAGACAAAATTGGATCATTTATCAGAAGTGAGCCTGGTTGGGAGGAGAAATAGGATCGTAGATGGGCTTGAGTGCAGATAGCAGTTGACCTTAAGGAAGGATTGTTTGAGGAAATTGAAATAATATGGCGACAATACCGATGGGTTCAAAAAATCAGTTATTGGAGGATCCCTTTCCAGTGCTTCAGTTGTCACTGAGTTGGGCATGTCCAGGCAAAATGCAACAAAGTCAACTCATTTTACCCTCCTTTAAAAAACGTTTGGAAGCACAAATAGCCTTTGGGAGAGCATGAAAATAGTCGAAGGGTGATTTTTGGTGAAGACCCTGGAGAATTCATGGCTCAGGATAATATCCATTTGAATTCTTCTTTGAAAAAATCTAAGTTCATTTCTCCTACAGGCTCTATTCAATCTAATACTCTAGATATTTGTATCAGTAAGTTGTTGGTTGACGAGAATGATATTCATGTCCTCAAGAAAGTAGGAGGACCCTCTTTTCTCAAGAAGGAAGAGTTGTCTTTGAATGGTGACAAGAAGGAAGGGGATTGTCATCATAATTTTATCAGCATGCCCCCCGTTGACCTAGTAGCTTTCCCTAGTACTTCTAAGGATGTTCCCCTTTCTCCTGGGAAGAACTCTTCTTCCAACTCTTCCCAATCTCGTCAAATTGTCAAGTCTGATTACTTATTGAGGTCTAAATTAAAGAGAATGGAGGAATCCTCTCGAGGTGGAGGGTTGGCAATGGATAAAGGGATGGGAGGTCAAGCAAGGATGAAATCATTCATCTCCCTGGCCCAGTCAAAATCCCTAAAGGAAATTAGATGTGGAAGGAAATCAACAATTGTTCGGGCCCTTAGAGTAGGAGCAACCCAGGAAGGAGTGAAACGACGATAATTTTTTCCTTTAACGTCATAGGAGTAGGGTGTGCTCCCAAAATTCAATCTCTTAAGAGGTTGATTTAAGCCTCAAATCTGAATTTAGTGATGGTACAAAAAATAACGTGTCAAGCAGAGAAAGCGATAGAAGTTTTCTGAAAGGATGGTCCTTTATCGCCTCTGATGCGATGGGACTGTCTGGGGGTCTTATAACGACAGTTAATCCAACCTGTTATGTTCTTAGTTTGGCATTGTTATAGTCGGGGATTCTTGTTGTAGTATTTGACAGAGCTCTAAAATGTCATTTGAGAGTGCTTAATGTATATGGGCCTTACGTTGATAGACTGCCTTTCTAGGAGGCATTGGGCAATTTTGAGATTCTTCAAGGGACCAATCTGATCCTCAGGGGAGATTTGAACTTTACTTGTTCTTTGGGGGAGGTCTAGGGGGACAGATCTAGACAGGGCCCCCAGGAGGGCTTCTTCTTGAATTGGATCAAGAAACATACATTGGTGGATATTGATCTAGGTAAAATTACCCAAACGTGGAGAAACGGAAGGAAAGGGTAGGAAGCGGTAGCGAAGAGGTTGGACCGTTTCCTGGTGTCGAAAATTTTAATGTCAAAAGACTGTAGGTTCAAGTCTAGAGTGGTAGTAGGAGGCCTTTATGACCATATGCCTATCATTTTATAAGTTGGAGTTACTTCTAGGACCCCTCCTGTGCCGATGAAATTCAATCATTCATGGTTGAATGTTCAATAATACAAAGAACTAGTTGAAGATATTTGGTCTCCTCTGTTTGACTCTTATGTCGACTCATTCCTGAGTCAATTCATCCGAAATATTTTTGTTGTATTGAAAGCCACTAAGGATTGGGCCAAGGAGTATAATAAGAAAATATTTGAGGATCTAAGTAAAATTGAAGCTCGTTTGGGGGAAATTCTTATAAGAGAAAATCTAGATCTTGGTTCTGCTTCTATCAATGAAGAGTTGAAGGCCCTTTCAATAAAAAATAAAGATCTACCGGTGTATGAAGAGGCCAAGTGGAAACTTAAAAGTAGATCCATTTGGCTCGAAGAGGGGGATGGAAATACAAAGTTCTTTCACAATTTGTCTCGTCGGAGAAAGTAGGCAAACTCCATTATGGAAATAAAAAAATCTAGGGGGGATATTCTCTCTACCTTCGATGACATTGATTTTGAAGGAATGAACTACTTTTTAGGGCTCTTCGGGATGACCAATTGATGATATACTTAAAGTAGTTTCTCTCTACCCTGTGGTCATTTCTAATGAAGATAATGTTTCACTAAAGAAGAAATTTATGTTAAATAAATTCTAGCCACCCTGGAGGATATGTAGAAGGGAAAGAGTTTAGGTCTTGATGAAATCTCAGTAGAATTCTATCTAGATTTTTTTGAACTCATGAAGGAGGACCTTAAGAAGGTTGTTAATGAATCCCAGTCTCTGGGTAAAATCTGGCCCTCCTTTAATAAAACGTTATTAGCCTTTATCCCAAAAAAGAAAATATCTTCCTCCTTCGAGGAATTTTGTCCGATCTCTTGCTGCAATGTTATTTATAGCCAAGCTTTTAGCCTCCCGTCTAAAACCTGTCTTCAATGGTTTCATTTCAACGGAACAATTCAAGTTTCTAGACGGTTGACAAATACATGAAGTTGTGTCCATTACGCAGGAAGCCCTCCATACCTTCAAAACTAAGAAAACTCTTGGATTCCTATTGAAGCTAGAATTGGAAAAATCATTTGACAAGGTCAGATGGATTTATGTGAGGATTTCCCTAATTCAAATGGGGTTGAATCTTCAAACTGTCATTTGGATCATGGGTTGTATTGAGTCCTTGTCTATGGTAGTTTTGATAAACGGGTCCCCTTCCTCCTTCATCTTCTCTACCAGGGGAATATGGAAAGGATGCCCTCTGTCCCCTTTTATCTTCCAACTAGTAGCAGATGGATTGAATTGACTTATTACACACACCATTGAAAGAAACTTAATAAAAGGATTAAAGTTGTCTCGGGAGGTCTCAATTTCTCAATTGTTATTTGTAGATGACGTCATTTTAATTGGTGCAGGTCTAGTGTAGGAAGTCAAAGCATGGAAGGTCATAATTGGTGGTTTTTGTTCTACCATAGGAATGCAAATAAGTGCCCCCAAGTCTGTGATCTTAACTAGTGCTATGGAAGAGAGAGTGACATAACAACTAGTTTTCTATATGCATATTGAAGTGAAAAGTTTTGATTCTCGCATCAAATATCAGGGGTTCTGCTTGAAGGAAAATTCCTATTCATATGAAGATTGGGCGTGGATCGTTAAAAATGTTAAGAGATGTATATCTTGATGGTCACATTAGTGGCTATCTGGGGGCAGATTAATGCTAATCAATTAAGTACTCAGCATTATACCGGTTTATTGGGCAACAATCACAAAATTTCCAAAAGGGATATTAAACAAGGTACGTAAAGTTTGTTTCTAGTTTCTATGGAGAGGCATCAAAGATAATGGTGGCTCATATCTAGTGAAATGGAAAAGGAACGCGCAACCAAAAGAGCTAGGGGGATGGGGGATCAAAAATATCCTTTTGTTTACCAAAAGCTTGGCTGTTAATATTCTTTGGAGATTGATCCACAACAGGCCTCTATGGGGGAAATTAATCTCTTCTAAATACTTCGCAGGTCAAAATATGTTAGATTGGATTAGGAATCCAAGGAAACAAAGGACCTCCGGGTCAATTGGTTAGTTTGTAATGATGGATGTGTACCCACTTATAGGTGATTGGTTGTGCTGACAGATAGGTAATGAGCGTAAGGTAAGGATTGGATATGATCTGTGGATTGACGAAGGGGAGGCTTTTACATTATCTAACAAGTTTGTAGAAGAACTTCATTTAAAAGGATCAATTTCGTAATGGGACGCCAAGCTAGTCGACATGGATGGGTTTGGTCGAAGCATGTGGAAGGATGTTGAGATGTTGGAATTGTCAGAAAACCTTATAGAAGAATGGTGAGCCTTTTGTAGTCTTCTCTCTGCCAGTTTCACTAAGTTGAAGGAAGACGAAGAGGACATCCTAGATTCGGGTAAGAATGAGAGATACAATATTTATCTAGCTAAGCTCGGGTACCAAATACTGGTTTTGAATGAATTTGAAGGCTCTTTGCAGAACTGGTGAAAGCCCCTTTGGAAAGCCAACTCCCCTCTAAAAGTGAAAATGCTATATTCATTGGATATTGAAAACAAGGTCCTAACATGAGATAATGACCTGAAGAGAGGTTGGGTTGGACCTAGCTGGTGCGCCTTATGTCAAGGTTGCGAGGATTTGGTTCAACACATGTTTGTCAGTTGCTCTTATACTCAAAAGGTATGGCAGATAGTTTGCGCCGAGATGAAAATTGGATCTGGGATATTAGAAGGTGAGTTAAAAGTCTTATTAATAGATTGGTTATCAAGATTCCATGAGCGTAAGTTTAGATCTTTGCCTCTGTTCTATGGGGCAAGTCAAGGTCATCATGTGTGATGTGGAGCTAGAGCAATTCTACATATCTTTGAAGTTCACTTCTATAAAACTCTATACACTCCAGGAAGGGAAACTAATACTAAGGAGGAGTTGGCAGCCCTATGGGATTTATTATTTATGGTGAACTCCCTTGATTTAAGAAAAATTCAAATCTTTGGGGACTTCAAAATAGTAGTTGACTGGGTCAATGGGAAATGTGATAGACAAGTGGCATGCTTAGTTGCAAGAAAAGTGCAAGTGAAAGAATTTGTGGTAGAGATGGAATGGTTTTCTTGCAGTCATGTCTTTCGTGAGCTAAATGTGGAAGCAGATAAATTATCAAAAGAATCCCTTGAACTACAGGATGGCACGTATTGCTTCGAGGAGCATTATGATTGATCTGAAAATAAAAGGCTGACTTGTTATGCTATGCAAGCACCCTCTACTTCATTAAAATAAAACTTTACAGGACCTTGCTTCATGTGTTAAAATATGCAAGATAGTTTATATGCCAAATTTATGTATCTTCT
>ML779393.1:23121-34668 GCA_009831015.1 Picea engelmannii
ATTTTCCTAGTGATCTATCTCAAGAATGGAACTCCTATTTCGGATTACTATGTGAAAACTATGTGATTCTAGAAGGAGAATCAGAGGACTCCCTTTGCTAGACACAAAACCCAACAGACGGATCCTTCACTGCCAAACAAGGCAATAAATCTTGGCAAGAGGCCTGGGACTTAGAGGGGGATATTAAATGGTGGTGGAAGCCCTTTTGGAAATTCAAAGCCCCTGCCCATTGTAAAATCACCATGTGGCTAGCCCTAAACAATAAATTGTTGATTTGGGATAACCTGCTAAAGAGGGGTTGGATAGGGCCTGATAGATGTCCATTGTGCAGAGATTTTTCAGAATCCATAGCTCACATTTTCATCACTTATGCATATACAAGTCAGGTGACTGTTGAGATCAATACAAAATTGCAGGAAAAATCCGTCTGGAATGGCCCTTCATTGGAAGATTGCTATAATACCTGGGTACAGGATCGGGCTATAAAACTCTATGCGAGCTTACCCACCATATTAATTTCCAACATCTAATGGGTCAGAAATCAAGCTATTTCCAAGGATAAGGATGTTCCCCCCGAGGTCACGAATGCAATCGCTATATCTCAGGCTACCAATTTCAAGGAGGACCCGATGGCCAAAAATCCAAGGAACCCCATTTTGCCTCCCATTGATTATGAGATACCTTGGGGTTATTTCGATGGCTCTAGCCAGGGGAACCCTCCCAGGGGTGGTGTGGGGGTGGTTCTTCATTTCAGCCACAGTCATTACATCCACATTCGTTATGCACCTGGTCCTAGTTCTAATAATAGGGTTGATTTCATTGGCCTCTGGACACTACTGGAAACAACCAAAGAAAAGGACATCCAAAAACTACAAATATTTGGGGACTCCAAGTTGGTCATCGATTGGGCCTTGAAGAATGTCACTATCCAGAATACTAGACTCTCGGTCATCATGAGAGAGATCAAACTAGCTTAGAATTCCTTCTGTTGGTTATCCTTCCACCACATCTTGAGAGAATTGAATACAAAATCAGATGAGTTATCCAAGGAGGCGTTGGAACTATAGCCAGGGACTTTTGCCTACTATGAGTTCCATGATGGCGTAGAAACGAAGGCCATAGAGTTTCGCTTATGATACAACTTGAATGATTGTTGTTTATGTGATTTTGGAATTGTATAGTGACAGTTTTTAGATGTACTTGAAGTTTATTATGCTTTTTGTATATGACAAGAAGAATTGAACAACCCCATGCATGGGGGACTAGTAACTGTTTTTTGGGATAGTCCCTAGACATAGTAGAAATGGTATTTTTTGTTTTGGGCTGATAATAGTCTTTCAGCCGACTAAACAGAAGGAACATGTATATTCACCTCTTACGAATATAAAAAGATTATTTTCTCAGGAAAAAAAATAAAAATTGTGTGTGTGTGTGTGTGATCCCGCGACATCCAAACCCCTAATCCATTGACTAGGATTAGTTAACAACCCTAATTCCTTAACCATAATTAGAAAACCATGTGCTAAAACACCACCAAAAATGAATGCAAAAACTGCCAAAAACGGATGCAAAAAACTACCAAAAATACTTTTTTTTTACATGGGACCAATCTTGCAAAGAATATAACACTTACCCAAGACAGATGAGAATGAAGAAAACCACAATGAGATGATTTAACATGGAGGCCTTGCCACTCTCTCCATTTTGTTTGTGGGCTAGTCATCTTTCCCTTTGCCTCCAACAACATTGAGGAAATGTTAAGGCGAGACCTTATGAATTCACTTAAAGTTGATGGATTCACCTTACTACTCAACAAAAAAGCTAATTTGTGGTGATCAATGCATTTTCAACTCTGCCAAAACCTCTTGACAATCACCCTAACCTTGTCATGCAAAGCAAAATGGGAAGCATGCAAGAAATCGAAATAATATTGCTTTAATCCTATGGTGTTTTCTTCTAGAGAAATAAAACAATGACATGTTTTTCTAATTATATCTAGGATTAAGTTGTCTTAATTTGATTAGTGTAACACTTAGCACTTGAGCTCTCTCTATATCAACTCCAATATATTCAAATCAAATTGTCTACTAGCAATGTTGAAAACAAGTGTACAACTCTTAGTAAATAAGTTATTATTTGAAGTCTTAATAAGTGGACAACTCTTAGTAAATAAGTGAGTATTTGAAGTCTAAAACAAATTAAGGAATAAGAGAGACAACGTGACTCTCATTTGATATTGTAAGTTTATCTATATTAAAAAATCAAGATTTATAATGATTACTCTTAGTAAATAAATCACTATTTGAAGTTTAAAACAAATTATTAAAAATTATAATGAATATTCTTAGTAAATAAATTACTATTTGAAGTCTAAAACAAATTAAGGGATATGAGAGACAACGTGACTCTCATTTGATATTGTAAGTTTACATATTAAAAAAAATTAAGAATTATAATGAATTGTAACTAGCTGGTATATAGAGAGTGGATGATATTTATTTGGTATATAGAGAGAGAATGATATTTATTTGATAGGAAATGCAATATTCCTTTTAAGAATAATTTATAATGCAAATATAATTTTAAGGTAGTCAATACATGCAAATTTTGAATCTTTGTAAACCAATCTACAATGAGAATAATGTCACGAAAGGAAAATAATATTTGGCTATGTTAAAATCAACGTTTTAGTTTAATTTCTAAATGGCTTTGCATGCCTTGAATGCTCAATCAAGATGACAAATAGACAATTATTTTAATATGTTACTATTATATAGTTGGACGCTCACTTATATGGAAGTTTTGTAAGTTTTCCCAATTAAAAATAAATGACTTTCAATGTAGGAAAATAGATCCTTAGAATGAGCTTGGACAATTACTACACTCAAAGATGATAATCTGAATAAAATATTTCCAAATCTCCCTCTAATTGAATTAGGACTACCATTTGCAGATTGAAGTTCAAATAATATGGTTGAATTAGGAATACCATGTGCAAACCTAAGTTTGAATAATATGGAATTAATTGTTCTATACATCAATCACAAATGGTCTTCACATCCAGGATCTTTAATACCTTTATTAAATATTATGTGAAGAACAAATTAGTGGTAATACCATATAAATTGTGCACTTTATATTGGAGGTAGCAACCTTTATTAAGAAACATGACGAGGATGGCGTGGTTGTCAAAGTAGTTGAAGCTTTTGTGACGAGGCTTAACAACATAGGAGACACTCTAAAATTAGTTGGAAATTGTAATAATTAATACCACTAATTTAATAATTAATTAATTAATATAATATAATATTTTTATAAAATATATAAGTTAATATCATCCATGAAAAAATTAGTTAAATAATTAAAATAAATATAATATTAAATAAAAATTTCAATTGGTTAAAATTGGAGATTTTATAAAATAGATAAGTTAATATCATCCACATTTAAATATGAAAAAATTAGTTAAATAATTAAAATAAATATAATATTAAATAAAAATTTCAATTAGTTAAAATTGGAGAAAAAATTATCTCAAAAAGTAATTTATAAATATTTTGTAAATATGAATACAAAATGGGCTTTAAACTCCTTCAATTTGCAATATTAATAGCAACAGATTAGCGCATTTTCATATGAAAATGTTTTTTGAAAGTAATATTATTAATTAATCTAAATCTGATGCTAATGAGGAGGTTAAATCCAACACTAATACGAATGTTAAATTTGACACTAAATTTGATGATAACAAAGAGGCTAAATCCAATGCTAATAAGGAGGCTAAACTAAAGCTATTAGGGAAGCTTAATTTGATGCTACTTAGGAGGTTAAATTTGATGCTAATAAAGAGGTTAAATATGACATTATATAGGAAGCCAAACATCGTGTCATTGGCATGAAAGTAACATATGGACTTCGACATTAATATCAAGGCTAAAGTTGTTGATACATGGGATGGTAAGAGGTAATCAACATTGAAGCTAATGGAAGTCATTGCAACATAAAAGTTAGTGCAAAAGTCATTGTCGATCTTTACGCAAGTTGATTCTAAATCCATCACAAATTACGAAATGTCATTTAGCATCGAATTTAACAACGAGGAGTTGAAAATTTGAAGAAATTAAAAACAATTAAAAATTATGCTAAAGATAACACCAATGGCTTATTTTGGAGTAGTGTATGTTCTGAATTAGAATTGAATTAATCATGCAATCACTTCATCCCTTTATTAAGGGAAATTTGTCAAAATAATATGCATACAAGGGCTTGTTTTGGTTTGTATGACCATGTCCTACCTCAAAAGGAGGATCCAATACCTAATTATTTATGTTTTAACACTTGAACTCAAATAATAACAATAAAATAATGAACTCGATGGTTTGTGAAGATAGGAAGAGGAGGGGGAAGGGTTGAATGGCATAGGTTGCCTTGCCAAGATAGAGTACTTGGCGAAGAGGGGAGCAATATTGTTACGAGGAGAGGGTTGAATAGAGTGCTTATTGTCCAAGTAATGTTGTAACACACGAAGGCCAAGGTTCAAAAAAATGTGCATGTTGTTTTTTAATGCAAGGGGACTATATATGACTTAGATGCTTGAATATAGACAATATATACATTGTATATTTAAAGGTTTGTAGTATACCCAACATAAAATAAGTAAGAAATAGAAAAAAATGTTTCCTTATAGTACTTCCAAATGAAAACCCTTACAATGAACTTGTATACTTCAAATTTCCACTTGGTACGCTAATGGATGCCAATTGCAAATGTGGTAGTATGGGAAATGTTCGAGAACCTCTCCCAAATCAAACAACTAGAGAAGGATAAATGTCATAGAATGTAGGGAGAAGGACAAATGACATCAAATGTAGGGAGAAGCTTTCAAATTTGATGCATGCAACATATATAATTCCACATAGAGGCATATAACATGGGAACTTTGACCAATGAGGATGAGATCCACGTGGCCAAGTGGAACTTTGACAATATTTTCTCACAAGGAGATCATTGTGTGATAGGTTGGTCATACAAAGGGTGAGGTAGTGAACATGCAACTAGAAAAAACTACCATCACCAGTTCAAAAATTGTTATACTCACCCCAACTATATGTATGCAAAATATTAACACTTCTTGTTAATTCACACTTGTTATGCTAACATTTCCCAAAAAAATTTGAGCCTGAGATCTTTTTTCCAGAAGAAAATTATCACCTTTATATTAATTTATAACATAAAAATTACATTACGAGTCCTACTTCCAGTTGAAGCAACTACTTGACTACAAAATTACAAAAAAGTTGTGCTCCCAACAAAGATAACAGATAGCATTATGGCAGCTTCACATAAGGCTACCCCTACATACGATCAAGAGGATACTAAAATGATAACCTGCTATCACAGTCCAAAATGAAGAAAGCAAAAAGAACAATAAGACCTCCTGAAATTGAAGACTTTGGAATGCCTCCCAAAAAGATGCTAGTTCGGCTAATATATGTTGATGATACTGAGTTGTCCTGCCAATCCTCTTGTCCACTTTTGTAGCTCGATAATGCCTTTAGGAGCTAAGAGTGTTTTTTTAGATTGGACATCCACTTCCTTATTAAATTCTCGATAAATATGAAAAAAGTTTAAGGATCTAAACTTTTCCCTTAGCAACTCAATCATGTGTTTCCACCCAACTAGGGAGAAGAATCGCAGATCACACTTCTTGTTTAACCAATTTATTATGACCTTTGAGTCCTCGAGAACCTGCATATGATGAATGGATAAGTATTCTGCTATGTAAAGAGTCGCCCAAGCCCCCATTAGTTCGGCTTTAGTGTTAGTACCAGCACCACAATTCATGAACCATTTATAAATTATAGAAGTTGAACATTTGATGATACCCCCCGCTCCACAACAGTTCCCATCCACCTGTGCAGCTCCATCAAAACACATCAATGGATACTTCACATTTTATTATATCCTGTAAGTGCGGGTGGTAGGGAGGATCAACTTGTTAACATGGGGATGATAATTTCCTTGAATCTTATAGACCACTGAGTATAGCAATGGTTCCTTCCCTTCAAAAATTGCTAAATTTCTCTCTTTCCATATATACCAGTAAGTGTTGGCTTCTAGGCATGGAGAAGCACCATTTTCCATAGTCCAATTTTTAAGCAATCCTCTAAATCATTACCTCTCCAAAACTGTAGATTCTTATTTAGAGCCTTTAGTTTTTCCTATATCTTTTTTGTCAAGGGGCAATGTATAAAGAGGTGGGCATTGTCTTCACTGTCAATTTTGCACAATTGGCACCTTCTCAGACCATGCCACCCACTGTGCTAGAGGTTCTTCCAAGTCAAGATCTTATCTCTCATAGTGAGCCATAAAAATAGTTTAATTTTACACTGTATATTCTATTTCCACATTTGTTTTTTCCATCTCGAGATTCTTGGTTGATTTTGGATCGAAAATATAGCCTCATAAACATTCTTTACCGTTAGAGTACCTGTGGAATCTCCCCCTATCCAATGAAGTTCATCTTCCTTCACTGTAAGAGTGATGCATGCTGCTTGGAGTGCTCTCTTGTATCGGTCCCATTTAGCTACCAAACTTCCTGAAAGATCCAAATTCGTACTGATTTTTCAAGTAGAAAGAAGAGCATCCTGTTCATGAGGATTCCAAACCTGAGCCAGAACTGATAAGTGCTTCCACCTGGGAGTATTGAGAAGTTGAGATGATAAATTAGAAGCATTGCCCATACCCAAAATTCTATCTTTACCCAGAGCCACACTATGTCCCATACCAGGCTTCCAGCAAATCCAATTATTGATCAGGTGGACCGATTTAAGAAGACTGTTCCATATCTTGGGAACCCCCGGTTGATTAAAAGATTATTTTTTGAGCCATTTATCCACAGTGGAAAAAGGAAAATACTTACCCTTTATCACATCATGCCAAATACCTTTTTTAAATAAGAGATGACATAACGTTGATGCTGCCAGCTCGTTGTTGAAATGGAATATATTACGGAACCCCCACCCTTCGATGCCTTTTGGTTGAGCTAGTACTTCCCATCCACATAGATGATAGTTTTTCGAATCACCACTCCTGTTCCACAAGAAGTTGAACAGTAACTTCCTAATCTTATGTAAAATAAAAAGCGGTATAGAAGCCAAGGAGAGCCAATATACTGGTTGGCTTTCCAATACATCTTTACAGAGAGTATACCTACCCCCCAGAGACAACCATCTAAATCTCTAGTGCTTTATCCTCTTTTCAATTTTTTATATAAGCCACATCCAGTCCTCAGTTTTTTGTAAACCCGCTTTCAGAAAATACCCCAAGTATTTGAACCCAACCGATAAGTCAAAGAAGTTGTATGGGAGAAACTATTTGAAAGTATGCACTTCTTGATCCAACAATCAAGAAAAGTGGACTATCGATTTTAAATGATTAATCGATAATCCCGTGATAGAACAGAAACTCTGGATAATTCTTTGAATTTCTTTCCATTCCTGAACAATAGCATTTGATAACATTAAAATATAATCCATGAACAAAATATGAAGAATCCTTATAACTCTTGTTACTTTAATGCCTTTTAAGAATCCTCCCTGTTGTCTTGATTTTAATAAAATACTTAAGCTTTCCATCACCAAAATAAATAGGAGAGGAGACAACGGGCATCCTTGGCGCAAGCCTCTGCCGCTTTTAAAAAAGGACGATGCCTCCCCATTTACTAGCACTGCAAAAGAAGCAGTATTCACACATGCCATGATCCAATTAGTGAGTTGCATCCCAAAACTGATTTGAATTAGGACCATTCTAAGAAAATCCCAACTAATACAATCATATGCCTTCTGCAAGTCAAGTTTTAGAATGAGAGCCTTTAAGATTTTCTTCTTGATACTATGAATGCACTCATGTGCCGTCCCAATAGCATCATGAATCTGGCGCCCCTCGAGAAAGCCTAGTTGTTCAGTCGATAAAGCTCTTGAAAGGATTGGTTTAATTTTGTTTGCTATAACTTTAGAAATCACCTTGTATACCAAGTTACATAGCGAAATAGGCCTATAATCCCCGAACTTTTGAGGTTTATTGGATTTTGGGATTAATGCTAGAAATGTTGAGTTTATGCTTCCAGCAATATGCCCACTGGTCCGAGCAACCTCCACCAAAGCCAACAGGTCCTCACTAACAAGGTCGAAGAAGTGTAAAAAGAATTCCACTGTCCATCCATCCAACCCGGGACTTTTATCTTTTTTGAATAAGGAGAGAATCGATTTTAATTCCTCAGTTGTAACAGGTTTGCAAAGGTCTCTCTCTTCATCCCCATTAATCATATTTTCTACAGGCTGACCACTTCAACTTGTTCTGTAGTGATGTCCTTAATTGAAGGCTTGAAGAAATTTTTTACATAGTTAACTGCTTCTTTCTCAATAGCTTCATGTCCTTTATGCCAAGATCCTGACTTATCACAGATCTCCCATATGTGTTTACTCTTCCTACTATGATTAGCATATTGGTGGAAAAACTTTGTATTTAGATCACCACTCTGAACCCAGATAGCACGACTTAGTATGTGCCACAATTCCTCTTGTGAAATAAGAAGTTTGTTTATTTTAGCTTCAAACTCAATAAGGGAAGACTCCACCTCAGGATTATTAATACCCTCCGTAAGTCTCTAAATAAACAGTATAATATTACTTTCCAAGTATTCCAAATCCTTTGCATCCCGATCCTTTTTTTCTTTTGCCCATATCTTTGTGATAACTTTTAAGTCCTTTAGTTTCCAAATAAAACATCGTTGCCTATCTGATTCCTGTAAAAATTTCAGATCCTGCCATAACTCGTGAACTAAAACATTAAAATATTTTTCTTGAAGCCACTGAGAATGAAATTTATAAGGGTGTGCTTTCGGACCGGTGGAATTCTCAATTTTCAAAATAATTGGGGCATGATCTGAAACAAATGGGAATTCTACCCAAGTTTTGTACAAACCAACTGTGTGAAACAAGTCCTCCGAGATCAAAAACCTATCCAAACGCTTGGCTATCCTGTCTTCACCTATACAACCATTGCGCCACATCGGAACCATCTTATCAGGCTGGAGATCTATCAACTTATGATCTTGAAAAAGAAAAGTAAAATATGCAGCTAGCCGACCCGATGAAGCCGAACCACCCCAGATTTCTCTCGCTGATACAATAAGATTTAAATCTCCCGCGATCACAAGATTTTTCAAGGACAGAATACCGTTGTTCGCCAGCTTTGACCAGAACGAATTTCGCTCCATACATGGACCATATATATTTAGAAGATTGATCTTCCTTTTTGTGTTTAAAATAGACCCTGTCAACAACATCTCACCACAAGTAAGGTATGGAACAAAACTGTAAATATGTGGATCCCACGATACTAGTAAGCCTCTCGAAGTACCTACTGAACTTACAGCACAGGTTAACCAGGTAGTGCAGAACTTTTGAATGAAAAAACGGATTTTATGTTCATTAACCAATGTTTCCTGAAAGAATATAATATTAGGATGAGTTGAATCCAAGATTCGTCGGAAACAGGCAGCTTTAAGGGATTCGCATGTCCCTCTAAGATTTAGGGACAATAAAATCATCACTTCACCCTTGCTAGGGCCTCCACTGCTTTAAGTGCCCCACTATCAGAAGTGGAAGGATCATTGCTTACAGAAATAGAGACTGGTGACTGAAACTTCTTCCTATTGCTTCTCATTTTGATCGAAGAGTACTCAATGCCCAATCCCCGCGACCATGAGTACTCTTTTGAAGGCTCGGCCCGACGAATGGAGTCAAGATTTATATCCCCTGTAGGGGAGGGCGGCTCAATAAGGGCTTTTCCAAATAAGGTAGGTAAAGGAGTAGGATGATTTTGATCGTAGATAAATGGAATTAAGGATTCCAACACCGCAGAGAGAGAGGACTCTCCCTCCTCCGATTCACGACAACCAGGGAGCGTGGCAGAATCATCTTGTAAATGGGGGTCCTCTAGAAGAGTATTCATCGACGAGGAGGAATGAGAAGGAAAGCACTCCTCTACAGGTACCATTCTGGAAATAGTGGGAGTCAGCACCGAGACATCCTTCCTCGGACCCATATTAAGTCTAGAGCCATCCCATCCCCCCGACAACTGACTGTCTGAAACAGGAGAGGAGGAAACAAGCACCGGGCTAGGAACATTTGAAACTATGACAGGAGAGGTATGAAGCGGTAGAAGGATTGGAGAAGACTTGAGGGCTTCTCTCTCCAAAAGAGTTAAAGAATTAAAAAGGGTCGGGCAATAATAGTGTAACTTACCAGTGAATGAGACATCCCGAGCCGGTGAAGACAAAAAGTCTGACTGCGGAATTCGATAATTGATATTTTTTTAATCCACTTCAAACATGGAGTCATCCAAATCTCTGTGAAGAGCCGTGTCCTCTGAAAATTCATCTTCCATTCTCCCCAGGCAAGAACGCCTCAAATGACCAGTTCTGTGACAACTGTTGCAACGGAACGGAATACCTAGATAGTCCATCCATTGAAATATTCTTCGGCCTCTCCAGTATACTTCAAGAAGCCCCGACAAACCTCCGTGGACATCCATTTCCACCATTATCTTCCCCATTTTCCTATTTGTAGCAATAAGAATAGAGTCACCCAGAGAAATGAAAGTACCTAATGAGTTTCCGATAGCTTCCAAGGCCACCCCATTCCACAATTGTAAGGGTAAGCTTGGAAGTAACACCCACAGATGACGAAATTGGAAATATTATGTCTCTGGGTTAAAGGATACACACCACCACTTCAACAACATACTAGAACCATCAATCATCCAGTACTGAGAAAGCAACTGAGCCAAATCTTCAGGTGAGCTGCAAATAAAACCTATCCAACCCTTTGATAGAAAGATAATCTCTGGAGAATATCCTAACAAAGGTTTCCACTTCAAAGCTACCCACTCCACCACTGATACTTTGTAGAGAAATATGTAAGACAACCTCCCTACCTGACCATAGAGCGCCAATTTACAGGTCTCTGCAAGACCCACATCCGAGCCTAAAACCGTCTTGTGAACAGATTTTTTTACCCTCCATGGTTTGCGTCTAGACTCGGTAAGTTGTGAATTTTGAGCACCAGCTTTTGGGAAAAAATTTGCAGACTTAGCCTCTACCCTGTCATCCTTGGAATGTGCCACAGTGAAACATTCGGGTGGTTGAAGATAGTCTGTGAAAGAGGGGACAAGATCATAATATCAGATAGAGTGTGAGGGCAGAGGTAGATTAATGTGATCAAGGTGTGCAGTAATGGTGTCAATACTATGACCAACTAAATTCACCTGGTCGAAAAGACCCATATCCTTCCAAGACACTTTGTCATCTACACTCATCAATTTGCTGACAGAAGCCTTGATAATGGGCGAGATTTTCGTGGCCATAAACTACCACCTGGGCTCCACTGAGGCCAAACCCCTAGGAAAAATTAAGAGTAGGATTAATGACCGTCTAAATCACCCGAAACTAGGTAAAAAAATGTCTAGGAAGAAATAAACACT